>CAJQZJ010014957.1:4958138-4994293 GCA_907164525.1 Lophiomys imhausi
GAGAGAGAGAGAGAGAGAGAGAGAGAGAGAGAGAGAGAGAGAGAGAGAGCACCAGCCATATATGAACCTGATTCCTTCTCTTTCCACTGGGAGATACAGAAGGAGACAGAAGGTAATTGTCTGGAAGGTAATCACAGGCACATGGTGGTTTGGGATTAGGTAATCTGGGTTAACTTAGAGTAGCTAATTGAGAGTCTGCCCAGTTAAGGGCTAAGCATTAAAACATTAAAAGGTCTTGGTGTGTTTAATTATTGAGGAGAAAACTGCAGCGGCTGCTAGGCTCTCAATCCAAGCAGTGCCAGACAGTTGGACTTCCAGGCTCCCGGAATCCCCTTGAGTCCAGGCGAAGCTCCCGCCAAACTGCTGGTAATTCTACTGGCCTAATATAATAACTTATATTAATTAACAGAGTTTAGGTTACAGGTGGTGTAGGCCACCCTTGGTCCTGGGGCTCTTTCCCCAGGACAAATCAGGCAACTGGTTAAGGGACACTGGCCAGGCTGCCTGCTCCTCTGCCAAGCCACTGGCTGCTCCACCAGCTTAATCTTACAGTTTATACTTACTAATAAGTACAATAATTAATTAAATTGCAGTTTCAAGTGGCTCCCTATGCATGGGCCAGGCACATACATATGACAGTCACATGTACACATAAGGTATCTTCCATGATATTACACAGTTCTTGAATGAGCCATGTTCTTTTCTCATCTCCAAGTTTGAGGATCTGAATTTGTACAGACACCAACTACCCAGCACACACTTTAAAGCTGATCGCTACATCCTAGTGAATGTAGGGGCAGCTGCTGAGACTATTGGCTGCTCAAATTGGGAGTCGATGCTGTCAGTCGGAGACCATCAGAAATCCACCAACTGTCAGCATAACAAGGTTGATTTTGCCACGAAAGAGAGATTGCACATAGGGTGAAACTGGGGACATCTCAGCAGGAGGAAGTTAAAGATAGGTAACAGAGTGTTTGAAACCTTAAGATGGTCCTGGAAAGAAATGACCAGAGTTCATAACTAGAAAGTTTCTAGAGGAATCAGTGGTGTTTGGTTGGGTGTGGGCCACCAGGGATAGGCGAGTGCATGCTTAGATGGTTTGTGGTGCTCCTCCTCTGAAAGGGCAGACTGTGGGTTTTGCAAGCCCTAGAACATCATGTTTTGAAGAGCTGTGGGTTCTCATTCAAATCTTACTTTCCCCAGTAGCATCACTTCTGGTGACCAGTTTCTCCTCTCTCTCATGAGGAAGGTGTAGCAAACAAGATGGAGAGACAGAATAACGACCTTCCCACCTTACATTGTCTCCCACTAACATGGCATGTTGTAGAGGACAGCCCCATGCAGGGATGCCATCAGAGAGTGACGAGAGGAAGAATTTCTGTGGAATTTCCTCCCATTTGTCATTTGATTCTTTCTTAGACAGGGCCTCACTATATAGCCCAGGCCAGCCTGGAACTATGTAGACCAAGCTGACCTCAAATTCACAGAGCTCCACTTGCCTTTGCTTTCCCAGCATTGATGAAAGGCGTGCACCACCGCGGCCTGGTGTGATTCACTCACACGGCCCTTCACTTTGTAAGGAAAGAGATTTTGGTGGGAAAATTAGACTGATGCTTTCCCTGCTAGGCTCTAGAAAAGGCAACTGCTGTGGTTTTTCATCAGGGGATGATAAACTAGCTTAGATTGGATGAATTATAACAACAGACATTTATTTCTCACCATTTTGGAGACTGGGAAGTCCAAGATAAAAGTACCAGTCATCCTTGTTCACCTTGGATTTCCTGTGTGATCAGCGTTTACAGCCTAAGCTAATGCAAAACTGTAATATTAAGTTACATATTCTTCCACTCCCCAATCCAGAATCACGACCCCATGTTCTAATACTCACCTGCAGAGAGCAGCAAAAATAGAGGTTGAAAGCAACTTTACAAAGTAAACATCCACCATATTATTGAGCACAGTTTAGATATTGTTTGGTAAACAATGATGTTTGTAATACTGTTTGTTATCTTGACCAGTTGGGGTCAGTGATTTAATCCTTTATACAACTCTGTTTAAGATTTTGGTAAAGTATCCCATTCCTTCCACATATGATGTTTTCTGTGCTGTTCAATAAATATAAAGTCGTTTATTGGGAACAGACATACATTCACACCAACATACACACACAGAGAGAGAGATAGAAACAGACACAGGGGCAGATTCAAACCCATATAACAGACAGACAGGGCAGAAGACACAGGGAGCATGAAGAAGAGAATTCAAATATGACTTGTCTTGGTTGAATGATACCAGGAGGAAGTGCTTTAATTTCTTTTCTTAATACAGCACCGCCACATTGTTGGTGACTCAGAGGTAATCACCAGTGCATTTATTTAATCCATGCAACATAATACAAAATAACTGAAATATGCTTAGGGCCAATTCGGGAATAATTGAAATTTCTTTTTACTATTCTCAAGCCATAGTTCACTGTTTGTCTCATGAGACTCAAGTGAACAACTCAAGCAATAATTTTTAAAATCAAACATTCTAGCATAATACAATCTAAAGATATAATTTAATATTTATAAGCAGAGAAATGATAATAGGAAAACATTGCATATTAAAAGGGTATTGTATTTCCATTATGTTTCTAGAAGAATAGAAAACTTTGTACAGCAGAAACACCGTATTTCAGGCAGTGTTTGTGGGCGCAGTGTGGTGTGACCATCTGCACAGTGGTGAATGCATGCATTGTATGTTCACACCAAAGCTACACTGAAGCTTCACCTGCCAATGCCTAGGATTCGTTACACACTGGATTTTGAGTTAATTTTTGGTCGTTGCAGGTTTAGAAACCTTACTGTGCTGCCTTTGTTTTTATCACCACCTTCAGTTACCATCCCATGTGCAGTTGCAGCCAACAGTCCTACAGTTTGAGAAGCTGGATGGGATTAATCCAGGGTTGGGATGAAAAGTACAAATTCCTTCCTATTCCTGAACTCAATGATTCTCTTTTTTGAAATCTGCTGATTGAGCCCCTGGTTTCAACTTCTACTGTTGAAGCAAGCAGGATTATGTCATTATTAGATATAAATAAAATTAGTCAATGTCTCTTTCAGAAAAAGAAAAGAGACCACAGTGTTTGAAAACTGGCCTGCTGAATGTCCTACTCTGTACTCCCTGCAAATGGCTTGCCTCTGTGACTAAATGTAACAGCAATTACACTAATAAAATCACCACGTTGCTCCACATTCTTGGGAAAGAAAAGTTGGAAGGGACACTGTGAAGAGATGTTGTATGCAATTAGCAGTTGGTGGTATCGAGGGCTCCCCAGGATGAGGTAGACCTGCCCCTAGCAAGGGAAAGGGTAGGTTCAACTGACGTCTTCAGGGTTCTAGGGTTACTGTCTGGCACTGCCATCACAAAGCAACATGGCCTGGGCAGCTCAACATAACAGAAACGCATTCTCTCCCAGTCCTGAAGCTGTAATCCTAAAAGGCGTCAGCAGGGTAGTGCTCCCCTGAAGACTTCAGGGAAGAATCCTCTCGTCTCTTCCTGACTCCTAGATGTTTCCAGAAGTCCTCAGCATTGTGTGGTTTTCACAGCACATTTCCGATCTGAGCACTATCTCCCTCTGTGTGTTGTCTGTTTTCTCCTAAACACCAGTCCCTGGATGAAGGGCCTGCCACGATCCGGGATGACTTCATTTTAACTGGTTACAACTGCAACCCTGTCTCCAGTAAGGTCCGCTTGAGTGTTGTTGGGTGTTAGGACTAAACAGTGGGATGCACATCTTCTCTGAGCACAGGCCTACTATGCCCTCTAGGCAAGTGTTTGGGATAACGCTAGGGAATGATCTTAAAATCCTTCTCAAATTCCTTCTAACTCCGGTTTTACATTTTAAAGAAAAAATTATAAATCAGGTGGAAGGAATTGAGTGCATTCGGTGTCTCGTGACCTAATTGTCTGTAGCGGGGAGCGTCTTAGTTCATTTTCCCCATTTTTGTCTGGATAGCTATGCTCAAGTAACAACACTGCAGTCGACTTAACAAACAGGACCACTTCCGCCCATAACAAACAGGACCACTTCCGCCCATAACAAACAGGACCACTTCCGCCCATAACAAACAGGACCACTTCCGCCCATGCCTGTGTGCATCTGCAGCGTCGGTCAACTGTCCTAACTCTGACAGTTGGTGGCACAGCCCCCACCTTGAGGGGGGCCGGTCACCATCTGTAGGAGGAGAGCATTCTGGGGGGGGTTCCACATCTTCAAGCCAGTGTACACTCCTTCACCCGCTACATCTGATCCCAAGGGGGTAGAAAGGCCAACCTGCTGTTAGGCCCAGAGGTGGCCAAATTCCCTATTGCCAGTCACAGATTCCAACTTTTCTTTTGGGGCCTATCCATCATCTTGTCCACGGTGCAGGCAGGTGCATGGGCTGCTTCAAGACGCCTGCTTTAGTGGAGCTGGGATTTCAGGCTGTTCAATCTGTAAGGATGGTTTTGCCTTTAATGAGAACTTCATCTGAAACTATGTCAATCCTATGTCATTTTACGTAATTGGAAGTCCAGAGGCAGGAAAGGTTCTAGGTCTGTTCCTGCTGGGAACCCATCTCCAATTTCTTGGCTCTACCCACTAGGATGTTTTGTCCTTTCCTGGCTTCCTTTGTTGCCAAAAAGATGGCTTCCAGCAGCAGCTGTAAAGAGATACTTCCTCTCATTGGTGAAAAAGAAAAAGACTATTCAGAAAGAAAATTCCTCCAGGGGCTGGAGAGATGGCTTAGTGGTTAAGAGCACTGACTTCTCTTCCAGACGACCCAAGTTCATGTGAACCCACATGGCGGCTCACAACTGTCTGTAACTCCAGTTTCAAGAAGTCTGGCACCTTGTTTTGGCCACTATGGACACACATGTGGTATACAGACATAAGGGCAGAGCATCCATACACATCTAAAAATATTTTATGAACAACTCTTCACTCTACCTAAGATGTAGCAGCTGTCTAGGAGGAATCCATTCATTCGCAGCTGCTCTAGCCTGGGTTTCTACTGCTAATGACTCATTCTATTTGCCCTTAGTGTCTGCAGGAGGGGAGGTAAGTTGTCATTCCTTTGAGGCACAGGCTGGAATGATGAGCATGTATTAGCTATGACTGCCATCTCGAAATGCCGGAGACCGGAAGAGCTAAGCAATAGAAAGTCCAGGACTGAAGAGAGTACACTTACTGCTCGTTCAGAAAACTGGAATGCAGTTCCCAGTGCCTACATCGGGCAGCTCATGGCGGCCTGTAACTCCACCTCCAGCGGATCCAATGACCTCTTCTGGATTTCACAGGCGAGAGCACCCACCCACACCCACATCCCCCACCACACACACAGTCTTAAAAACAAAAACCTGAGCCAGGTATGGTGGTGCACACCTTTAATACCAGCACTTGGGAGGCAGAGGAAGTGGATTTCTGTGGGTTTTGAGGTCAACCTGCTCTACATAGTGAGTTCCAGTTCAGTTAGAGCTGCACGGTGAGACCCTGTTTTATAAATAATAAAAGTCATTAATAATAATAATAATAATAATAATAATAATAATAATAATGTAGAAAGCTATTCTTTTATAGGTCTGGAGTCTAGGGGTGTGAAATCAGGCTATCACCACAGCTTATTTCTTGAGAGACCTCCTTAGGCTTATGTCTGGCTCCCTACTCGCTGGATCTATGCAGTCTTCCCTGATGGTGTGTTCAAGTCCTAATATCTCTCTCTCTCTCTAGGTTTTTGAGACAAGGTTTCTCCGTGTATCCTTGACTGTCCTGGACTCATTTTTTAGACCAGGCTGGCCTTCAACTCACAGAGATCCACCTGCCTCTGCCTCCCGAGGGCTGGGATTAAAGGTGTGGGCCACCACACCCGGCAGGTCCTAATCTCTTACATGGACGGCAGGTGTATTAGATTAATGCCCTTTCCAGAGATTTAAGACCCCATCCCTACATATACTCACATTCTGGTGTGCTGAGGATTAAGGCTTCAGCCAGAAATACACAGTTTAGCTCAGAACAAGGGAGGAAGTTGGCATGAGCCAAATACTTTTGAGAGTGTGGAAAAGGGAGGCTGGAGAGGTGGCTCAGCAGTTAAGAGCACTTCCAGAAGGGACCCGGTTTCAGTTCCCAGCACCCACATGGCAGCTCACATGTGACTCCTGTTCCAAACAGCCCGATACCCATGTGTGTCACAGAGACACACATGTAGTCAAAACACCAATCTACATAAAATAAAAATTAATAAGTTATATTTTGAAAAAAAAAAAGAATGTGGAAAAGGAAAATGAATACCAGATGGACAGCCTACAGGTTGGCCCCAGAATGTAGAGAAGGGTTTGTTTAAAATAATTTAAAGTAGAGAAAAGTACTTTGGGGTTTGTTTCCTTGGCTGGGTTTTCTTGGAGATAGGGTCTCATTCTGTAGCCCAGGATGGCTTCAAACTATGTCAACCCCCTAAGTGCTGGAATTACAGAAGTGAACTATCATGCCCAATTAAATTTCATCAACTCACGCTGGTTTTTCTTCATGTGGGGATTGAACCCTGTACTCTGAGCATGTTAGATAATACTCTGCTACTGAGCTACATCCTTAACCCTAAAAAGTTCTTTAAAAGATAGAAGAGAGTAAGGTGATGGAGAAACCTGGGAGGGTGGGCAGCACTGGCAAGGGTGACTGGGGAGGCTTCTCTGAGCCTCAGTTCAGTAGGAATCTGAGGGAAGAAGCAACATATACAAAGGTCTAGGGACAGGAAGGTGCTTAGCAGAGTCAGGGACACATAAACGGCATCGTGAACACTAGACCAATCTCAGACCCAGGAGATCAGCAGGGGCTGAGTCACTAGTCAAGGAAAAGAATTTGGGGGTCCACTCCAAGATTCTGCTACTTCCGGGAAAACACAGCAATCCTGATTGAACATGGAGTGTGTAGAATAATCCAGTGGCCAAGTAACTTTGCACAGATAAATGTGTCTCATGAATAGAGAGACAGGAAGGCAAGCTGTTTGTTATACAAGTGTATCCAAGGTGGCTGTGAGTCCTGGCATATGATAGAGCCTACTTTCTCCCAATAAGGTCCCTGAGAACTTTTCGTGAGATAAGGAGCTAGACAATCAAGATCTTAGTTTTCTTTAGCAGAGGGTCAGCCTCCTCATCAGCGCAAACCTACTTGGCATCAAGCAGACCCTCCTGTTTGTGAGTCAGCTTACATTCCCAGGGTTCTGCTAACGCTGGCTTTTGTTGGAAATCCTTGTATCAGAAGGATTTGGCCTGTGTTTCTCATCATATTTACTCTAAGGAGAACCATTTCAAGGCCAACTTCTCCATGAACTGCCCGTGACCCTTCCAGGAACTGTCCCTTCTGCTGGAAACTTGAGTCATGGTGTCAGAAGTCCAATTACCCTGAGGCCACCATGCTCTGAGAGGGCTAAATCACATGGAGGCCCCAGGGGTAGACAGCCCAATTGTCAGTCTGTTTTTGACATAACTGAGCCCAAGGCAACCACAAGAGTGACCAGATAACCCTTAGTGAAGCAGAGCCTCAGGCATGGAGTCTTCCCAGCCCAGGAAGTATGACAGGTGGATACCACATCCCAGCGCTCTTATCTCCAAATTTCTTCAACTAGGTTGGGACCCTATGCAGTCATATAACTAAAGGTAGGAGTTGCAAAAAATAATTGACAACAGTAAAAGGTTTCTGAGGTGGTAACGAATACAAAATTAATGCAGAATCAAGCATACAATGGATCTGAGGTGTTTCTGGCAGAGCTCACTGGTGTTTCACCACATCAGTCCAGCCTTGGTTCTCAACACATGGAGTCACACCACAAAACTGCCTGAATGTGGCCCGAAACACCATGGCACAAATTTGAGATCATTGTATGTTATGAATTGCAGTTATTTTATATTTTTTTCTGCCCTTACAGAAACATAATGGTTTAATTATGGAAAGAAGGACTTTTAATGTTTTCCTTACCTGGTTTCTTAGCATAAAATTATGAACTTAGTATATCTTTGGATTGTATTGTGTTAGGATGCTTGATTTTATTATTTTTCTTTCCTCTTTTTCATTTTTCAAGTGTGTGTGGTATATATCTGTGTATACATTTTTTCATGTGTGTGGACATATATATGTGTGTGTGTGTGTGTGTGTGTGTGTGTGTGTGTGTGTACCCATGTATGTGTACATGTAGAGGCCCAAGATTGATGTTAGGAACCATCCTAGATTGATCTTCCACCTTACTCGTTGAGGCAGGGACTCTCAATCAAACCCAGACTTGACTCTATTTGTCATCTTGAAGCAACCTAGAGTCAATGGAAGGATTGCCCATCTCAGACGGGCCTGTGATCATGTGTGTGTGTGTGTGTATGTGTGTGTGTGTGTGTGTGTGTGTGTGTGTGTTTGTCTTGGTTGTTAATTGATGCAGGAGTGCCTAGCCTACTTCGGATGACAGCTGGTCAGGTAGCCCTGGGCTGTATAAGAGAGCTAGCTAAGCGAGAGCCAAAAGAAGCCAGCAAGCAGAGTTCCTCAAGGTTTCTGCTTCAAGTTCTTGCTGGAGTTCCTGCCCTGATTTCTCTCAGTGATGGACTGAAACCTGTAAGAGTAAGACAAACAGCCAGGCGTGGTGGTGCATGCCTTTAATCCCAGCACTCGGGAGGCAGAGGCAGGTGAATCTCTGTGAGTTCGAGGCCAGCCTGATCTACAGAAATGAGTCCAGGACAGTCAAGGATACACAGAGAAACCCTGTCTCGAAAAACCTAAAAAAAAAAAAAAAAAAAAGACTAAGACAAACAAATCCTTTCTTTCTTCAATTGCTTTTGATCCAAATGTTTTATCACAAGAACTTTATCGCACTAGAGCCCTGGTTTTGCTAGCCGGCTTTCTCTTCCAAGGCTGGAATCACAGGTTCCGCCTGGCATTTATTTATGTGGGATTCTGAGGATCCAAACTCAGGTTGTCTTTTCTAGGTGGTAAGTAACGGTTGAACCACTTCCTCAGCCCCAGAATTTTTCTTTTAAAACTTGCTTGAATTACTAACTTGAATTTTGTTTTCTAATGTATTAAATAAAATCTAACTTGGGGTTAGAATAGCATTGCCAATAATTTCTGAAGTGGCCCTAAATATACTTGTCTGTCATTTTTTATTTACTATAAATTTGTGTGAAGTGGTATTCTCAGCACTGATGCTTACAAAAATTAAAATGTCAGCCAACTCTGAAAAATATTGATGATGCTTTATTTTCTGCAATACCAAGTTTTCAGAACATCCATGTCATTAGTATGCAAACTTGCTTTAGTTTTTAATAGATGGTAAATTATATGGACATAAATAGTTGCTTTAAAATAAGTTTCTTTATGGCTTATTAGTTTATGTTTGATTTGTATATCAGCTCCCTGAACCTATGTGTCTTAGTCATGGTTACTATTGCTGTAATGAAACACCATGACCAAAAGCAAGTTGGGGAGGAAAGATTTTATTTGGCCTACACTCCCACACGTAGTCCATCATTGAAGGAAACTGGGACAGGAATTCAAGCAGGGGAGGAACCTGGAGGGAGGAGCTGATGCAGAGGCCATGGAGGGCTGCTGCTTACTGGCTTGCTTCCCAGGGCTTTCTCAGCCTTCTTTCTTACAGGACCCAGGACCACCAGCCCAAGGGTGGCACCACCCACAATGGGGCTGGGCTCTTCCCCATCAATCACTAATTAAGAAAATATTCTACAGGCTCACCTATGGACTGATCTTTTGGAGGATTTTTGTTTTGTTTTGTTTTGTTTTTTTCGAGATAGGGTTTCTCTGTGTGTAGCCCTAGCTAACCTGAAACTGGTTCTGTAGACCAGGCTGGCCTTGAACTTGTGCCATTCCTTCCACCTTCCAGGAGCTGGGATTAAAGGTGTGAGCCACCATGAGTGGTTTGTTTTTATTTTTGTAGCCTCCCTCCGTCCTTCGTTGATCACATACTTTTCTTGGCTTCACATGCATTGTAATCCCCTCTGCTAAATGTAAGCTTCAAGTAGGGTTACAATCTGGTGATTGAATGGGGCCCGGTTCTCAGTGAATATGCAGGCTGTCTGTGCAGTTAGTTTCTACATGGTTGGTGACACTTAGAACCAGTCATATGAACAAGTCCAGAGTCATCAGGGTTCATCTTTCTGGCCCTGCAGTGAGGGCTGATGGCAATCAACGCCTTCCAGACCGACCACAGACTATAAACCTGTTAGACTTACTGTGACCCGGGGATGGCATTTTGGGGTCTGGCATTATTTTCCTTTTTGTTTGCTACTGTTGGACATGTTACAATTTAAAAATAAAGTGATTTTTTAAAACCTTTCCAAAATCCTACTTAATTTTCCATTGCTCAACAGCTCATGATCTCCTGGCTGGCTGCCCTGTCTTCCTGGTGGCTGCTGACTGCTACTCAGAGGCCCAAGACAGACAGATGGACTGGCTGTAGGACAGCCCTCCACTTGGGCCTGCCTTTGCTTCCAAGCAGGGTCTGCTCCATGAGAAGATGTGAAAGCGGTGCCGCTGGGACCTCCCTCAGTTCTCGTGCAGGGCTTTCCAGACACTGCCTTTTTGGGGAATGGAAGGTTGCCGGTGTCTTGTGTAGGAAACATTGGCATGTAAGACATGAAAGCAGAAATATTAAAAGCTATACGTACTGATATAACATTTTCAGTGACAAAGGGCTGAAAATAGCCTAGCTGTCAACCCTAAGTGACTAGATGAATAAACCACAGTAAATTCTCAAAGTAGAGAATTGTTATGGGATACAGCTAAAGGGAGTGATAGCCAATGTCATTAAAAACAAAAAAGGTCAAAGGAAGCACTATTATGAAAAGAATATTATGCTATCACCTACCATGAGTTCATAATCGTTCACTTTTATTTACATTAACGATGAATTTGTATTCTATTTTTGTGTATATGTGCTCTATACCTATTTGTATTTCTGTGCGGCACAGAAAAGCACGCTGGATCTCCTGGAACTGTAGGTCCAGAGAGTTGTGAGCCATCCTGTGGGTGCTGGTGGGAGTCTAACGCAGGTCCTCTGAAAGAGCAGCCGCTGCTCAAAATTATGGAGCCATCTCTCCAGCCCTATTATAGTAAGTAAAAAAGATAGAAGGGGAAAATTAGCTATTAAGAGGGAGGGGCTATGAAGAGTTGGAGAGACAGGGCCTCAGTGGGCACATATGTGGCATACAGATATACATTCAGTACACATAACACCTACACGTATTAAATTCGATTAAATTTTTAAAAATTACAAACTCTTGCTAAAAGTTTCAGGGCCAACAAGATACCTCAGTGGTGAAAGGCATTTGCTGCCAAGATTGATGACCTGAGTTTGACCCCCGGAACCACTTATTGAGGAAGGATTGACTCCTACCAGTTATCCTCCATCCGTATCTTGTGTCACAAACCACCCTTCCCACAAACAAATAAATAAATGAGTGACTCACAAGCAAACAAATAAGTGAAAAATAATTAAAATTTTGAGCAAAATGAATTGTAGCTGTTCTGTTTGTAGTTTGAGCCATAGCCACAAAGAATTATTTTAAGTGATTTGAAAAAAACCAAACCGACTATACAATGTTCATGCTTGATGATGACAAACTTGAGGACCAAAGGAGGGGGGCGGGGAACCAAGTAATATGAAAGAATTATTGTAACTAGCAGTATTGATGATGTTTTTCTGGGAGATGTTTTCCAAGATGTAAAATTATTTTTGTTTTGTTTTGAGACAGGGTCTCACTGTGTAGCCATGGCTGGAACTTACTATGTAGAGCATGCTGGCTTCAGATTCATTAAGATCAGCCTGCCTCTGTCTCCCTAGTGCTGGGGCCAAAGGTGAGAGATACCACACTAAAATGACCTAACTAAAATTCTTTTTTATTAAAAAGTGTTTTACATTGTGTGTGTGTGTGTGTGTGTGTGTGTGTGTGTGTGTGTGTGTGGCCTGCATGCAAGTATGTGTGTCCTGCTTGCAAATGTGTGAACCACATGCATGTCTGGTGCTGAGGAGATTAAAAGAGGGGCTTGGACTCCTTAGAACTAGAGTTGCAGAAGTGTGAGCTGCCATGTGGGCGCTAGAAACCAAACCCAGGTCGTCTGAAAAAGCAACAAGTATTTCTAACCATTGATCCATATCTCCAGCCCCAAATAAAATAAAATTTATTAAAAAAAAAGACATAGATACTATGTGACTTCCACTTAGGTACCCATTACTACCAATAAAGTAGTGTCATACTTTTTAGAATTATTTTAGAATAAAACCAATCCAAATCCCATTAAATCTCTGAATAGAATCACAGGTGTATATGAAAGAGAATAGAGGAGCACATTAAAAGATTCTATAGAAAACCCAGAATGTGAAATTCTACAAGAACAAACAATCCAAGGCCAGTCGGTGGTGCCACACGCCTTTAATCCCAGCACTGGGAGGCAGAGGCAGACAGATCTCTGAGTTCAAGGCCAGCCTGGTCTGTAGAGTTAGTTCCAGGACAGCTAGGGCTATATAGAGAAACCCTGTCTCGAAAACAAAAAACAAAAAAACAAAACAAAATAAAAGAATAAACAATCCAATATTCTGTCCTTTGACAAACCTTCAAGTCATCTGATATACGCTGAAATGTGAGGATTCCTGCCACATATTAAAACTTATCAATAAATAATACCACGTGGACCTAATTCAAGCAAAGAAAAAAACCCAGTTACTCAGAGAAATTTAAATGATTTTATGGCAGAGGAATCTTTGTTATTTTTCTATTTTTAAGTTATATTATTTACTTGTCTATTTATTTATTCATGTGTGTATGTACATGGATGTGAGTGTGCCACAGCACACATGTGGGGTGTCAGAGGACAGCTTGTGGGAGTTGATTCTCTCCCTCTACCATGGAGGTCCTAGGGATTGAGGTCAGTTTCTCAGTCTCAGTAGGTATCACCTTTACCTGCTGAGTCATGCCACAGGCCCCCGCTGTTAAAATTCTAGATGATGCTGAATGTGGATAATGTCCAGGTCATTCATGCTTTACAGAAGCATTTTAGAAACATGATGAAATACAGATGGAATGGAAACATGATGAAATACAGATGGAATGATATCATGACTAGGACCGCCCTCAAAGCCATCACATGGTAGAGTGGGAGTAGGTGATTGGCAGGTGCTGATGGTTGGAGCTGATGGTGAAGTATGGAGTTCCCTATGCTATTCCAGTTTGTGCATTTGCAATACCTGGATCTGTATTACCCAGAGGGACGTGCAAACTAATGCATGCTGACAACTAGTCACACCAGACTTAACCCAGACTGTGGCCTTAAGAAGACCCATCAGTGGTTTTACACAGGGGAAGAAAGTGAACTGAAAGCATTGCTGAGGTTTGGATCCAGAACGTCTCCCCCAAAGCCTGAGTATTTCGAAGCTCTGGAGGGTGGCAGGGCCTAATGGGGGATCTTTGGTTCTTGAGGGCATGTCCTTGAAGTCGATTATGAGACATAGTCTTCTGCTCTCTTTCCTCCCACCCAAGGTGAACAGGCTTTGTGCTGCCTCCTGTCACTTCCATGATATACCATCTCACCACGGCCCTAAACAAGAGAGGCAGCAGATCATGGACTGTTATCTGTGAGAAAAAAGTAAACCTTTTCTCATGAGGGGATAGTCACAGCTGTCTTGCTACAGTAGCAGAAAGCTGACTAACACAGGAAGAAGGTACCATAGGGACTGAAGCTGAGTGATTCGCTGAGTGGGAGAGGGGCTTTGATGATGTCAGATCTTGGTGGAGGAAAGTACCACTTATCCCAGGGGCTGTTTGGCTCCAGAGTCGCTATCATACACCGTCATATTAGCGTGAAAGAGCAGTGGTTCTCAACCTTCCCAGTGCTGCGGCCCCTTAATACAGTTCCTCACGTTGTGGCGACCCCCAACCACAAAATTATTTTCATTGCTACTTCATGACTGTAATTTTGCTACTGTTACGAATCACAATGTAAATATCTGTGTTTTCTGATGGTTTTAGGTGACGCATATGAATGGGTCAATCGGCCCCCCAAAGTCATAATCAACCCACAGGTTGATCTACCTCTGCTGATCTAGAAACACAAGACTCTGAAAAACATTTTAATGAGTCACACAACAACCTGGAAAAACAGATCTTCATTCCCTTGTCCCGTTGTTAGAAAGTGCAGCTAAAGCCATGAGAAGAGTCTCATCAAAGAAGCCAGGGGCAAGTTCTCCTAGAAATGTCATAGTAGGTCTGTCACTAAGTTAGGGACATGCTTCACAGGTGATGTCAGGACAAATACAAAGATTTAGATGTGAAAGGGGGAGCAGTATTTCTTTTTTTCTTTCTGTTTTTATTTGATACAGGGTTTCATGCGTCCAGGTCTGCCTCAAACTGGCTCTGTACCCGAGATATATCCAAGCATGTTTGGTTTTGTGCAGTGCTAGATAGAAAATGAACTTAGGACTTCATGCATGCTTGACAATAACTCTTCCAACTAAGCTACAGCTCTAGTCCTCTTATTGTCTTATTTTGTTTAAAACATAGTCTCACTATGTCACCCTGGCTGCCTTCAAACTCACAGGCCACCTGTCCCATCCTCTAGAAATATGTTCTTAAAATGACATGTATACAAAGCAATGTTCCCAGGACATTGAAACTCCTCTCAATCCATCCAGCTTTTTTGGGGTTTGTTTGTTTGTTTGAGACAGGGTTTCTTTGTGTAGCCCTGGCTGTACTGGAGCTAGCTCTGTAGACCAGGCTAGCCTCAAACTCAAGAGATCAGAATGCCTCTGCCTCCTGAGTGCTGGGATTAAAGGCGTGTGCCATCACCACCTGGCTAACTCATCTAGTTTTTAAGTTTTAATTGAAATGGTCTCCCCATCTCAACCACTTCTCAGTGCTGGACAGAGTTTTCCTACTTCATTCATCTGGAAGACACCACCTCTTGGGTTTTTCTAACCAAAGAAGAAAGCCATGGAATAAAAGATAATTTGAGTATTCTCTTCAACATTCTATGGGCAGATGCCATCCTTACCAGTCTCCTATGTGACCAACCCATATTGAAACTAGGGGAGCAATCTCACACATCACCTCTCTTACTCTCTCAATGCTTAATGTCCAACCTCGGCAGAAAGAGAGCCATCCCTTCCTAGAAGGTACTCTCAAGCTCAGGGGGAAGTCAGACAGGCAAAGAGTAGAGGCAGGCTCTATTTCCACAGCTATAAAACCAGGTCATATTTTTGACACGTTTTCTCTAAAGCAAAGAAAATCTGGCAAAATCCATGATTTAATGTTGACTCTTTGGTCTAGAAGGATCCACTCAGGGTTACTAGGCTCTCCTACGGCCCTCTGATAAGAAGGCTGGATGGAATGGCACAGGGTGGGTAGCTCAAGGGGCATTAGACCATCAATAGAGCTGGAACATGCTCAGCCAGAAAAAGCATGGCCACCTTAATGCAGAACAGTTGGCCCTTGTCTCTGACACACACTATGAGGTCTTCCCTAACCTCACATGGTCATTCGCATAGCATCTGAAATTCTGTGCTGTTTCCTAAGGGGATAGGGGTGGGACTTAAAGCAGAAAAAAAAAATAGTGTGATGGCTGCACAGCATTTGTTGTGGGTTCCCTTCTGTTCCAGCCCATGAGTCAGAACACAGCATTGCTCTAGAAACCTGGGTGAGCAGGCAAAGTGGGTGGGAGCATGACAGAGAGGAGAAATGACCATGACAGCTCTTGCCCACAGTTGGGTCCTTGGGAAAGAGAAATCAGCCCAGTGCCCCGACTGCCATGGCATCCTTAGAAGTCATAGCGGGACACAAAGATGGTGACCTTGGACACATGATTGGCCTGGAAGGAGCGTTCCAGGTATTCTGACATGTCAACGTCCACCTCCAGAGTCTGAGGCCCCTCCAGGGTCTGTATTAGGATGAGTTCCCCTGTCTGCCGGTCTGAGCGCTGCATCACAAAGTGGCCACGGCTGTTCCCACCTACGATCCCAAAGCGCAGGCTGTTGGGCCCAGGATGGCCAGGAACTGAGGCTGTGGCCATGCGGAAGAGCGTGATGGGCGTCTTCAGGTTGGAAGGTAGAGAGAGGTAATGGAAGGAGATGGTCTTGGGCAGGTGGCGACACGGCCTGCTGTCCATGGGACAGGGGTTTCGTTCACACTGGCTGGAGCATAGGCAAAATGGAGACAGTTACACTTGGGAAAACTCAAGACGGGCCGCCCCACCTGCCCTCCTGAAGAGGCCACACTCCTGTAGACTCTAGTATTTCTTTTGGAAAACAAAATGTTTGTGCTTCATGTGAGTTTATAGTTATAGGGGAAATGGAGGCTCAGAGAAGCGTCTCTCTCTTTCATATTTCCTGTGTATGATGTAATTATCCTTCCCCCATGAACCTTTCAGAAGAATCTAGCCCAGCCACACCAAGTAAGGGTCATGCATGCCCAACATGGGCAGGCCTGGATCTACTCACAAGGGAGAGGTCTTCACGTAGCTTATGTTGCCGCTGCCCTCGGGACACTCAGGGCTGACACACTGGAAGCCTCCTCCGGTGTTGATGCATGTGGTTCCCCGGGGGCACATGGGCTGTGGGCCCACACACTCATCAACATCTGTATTTCAGGAGACACAAGGAAGGCTGAGACTCTCCCTGACTTTCCTGTGTTGTAGAACCACCTGAAGTCCCAATAGGCAATGGAATGGGCGACTTCATGAGGGGTGAGTTTTCCAAATACCCAACACTTTGTGAGTGTGAGGTGTAGTACGCAGGCATGCGAATGTGCATGTGTGTGGAAACCAGAGGTTGGCCTTTGGGTATTTTCCTCTGTCACTTCTCCACATTGTTTTCTGAAACAGGGTCACTGAGCCTGGAGCTCACTGGTTCTGCTAAGCTGGCTAGTGAGTGTCAGGGACCTACCCACCCCCTTAAAGCAAGAACCTCCTCGGGAAGTCTGTTTCCTTTCAACATCTGGAATTGAGGTCAGAAGTGCTGCAGGTCTGTGGTGGTGAATCCCCTCCCTGCAATGCTGTTTTCTTTTCCTGGGGTGTGACAAGTGACAGGGGTTTCTGCCAACACCAAATGAGTATTAACAGTCACCTGCCTCCTTCTCGGCACCAAGTGCTTCTTAAAGATTTATGTTATATATATATGTGTGTGTGTGTGTGTGTGTGTGTGTGTGTGTGTGTATGAGTGCTGTCTTCATGTACTTCTACATGCCAGAAGAAGGTGTCAGAGCTCATTATAGACAGTTGTGAGCTGCCATTTGGGTGCTTGAAATTGAACTCAGGACCTGTGGAAGAGCAGCTGGTGCCCTAACCACTGAGGAACCTCTCCAGCCCTTGAGTCTCTTCTTGCCCATGATTGTTCTCACACTCAAACTCAAACCTTTAGGAAAGCCTGCCTCCTTAACCTCACGCCATACTGAAAGCATGCATCTCCACTAGGCCATTTATAAGAGCTCCTGTGCCCTTTACAAATATCCAATGAATTTACCCAGCTGGAGGCTGTCTCTTCCCAAGTCCAAGTAACCCTCTGTGGGTTATCTGAGTGCTGTGAGGTGGGTGATGTGGGAGTGTCTGTGGATAGGTGGGAGGAAGATGAATGGGTGGGTAGATGGGTGGAAGTGTAGATGGGTGAATGTGAGGGTGGGCTATCTGAACATTTTTTATTCCAGCCTCCAACTGCGCACTCCTCTGAGGCTTACACTGGCTTTCAACAAGATGAGCCTATGGGGGTCATTCTCATTCAAACCACCACAGTATCCTGTGTTCCTTCTGCTCTCCCCTCCCCTCCCCTCCCCTGACTCTCTCCCTCCCTCCCCTTCCCTCCAGGTAGCTACCCCTCTCTTTACATTCCAAATAAGCTTCTTGCTTAGCCCCCTGCCCTTTTTCTTTGCCTTCTCCTCCAGTAGTTCAGAGCCATTTTCTGAAGCCTGTCTGCCGGGTTCCCCTCAGTCTCCTCAGTCCAAGGAGGAGTCAGGCCTGGACCTCCTCCCAATGTGAGGAGAGTGCCTGAGGCGCCGCATTCTCCCCAGAGGTCCCCTGCACCTTCAAGTTCCAAGGCCTAGAATCAAGGTAAGCAAGAGGAGACCCTACTTTGCCTTCAGGCCTTAACTGCATACAACGGTCCCCACTTATACATGGTTTGAGTTAGCTGTGGGCAACTATAGTTCAATAGTTTTTAATAAACTTTATTACAGTACATTATAGTTACTTATCTTGCTGTCAATTGTCAATATTTGCTCTGCCAAATTTATAAATTAAACTTCCTAAAGTACAGAAATACTGTGTGTGTAGGGTTGATACTATTCAACTGAAATTGGGTGTTGTAAGTATGGACTACTGTATTCTGACTGTGCTAATAAGGAGATTTAATGTATCCATGTTTATTAATCTCTGTATTTGTCTTCAGAGAAGGTGTGGTAACAGAAGTCCTCTTATTACTGTGCCCAGGGTCTGCTAGATTTGTCTGGTGGCGGGGATGGTGTCTGCAGCTTTCAGCCTCTCCTTGCTACTCCCCACTCCCATGTTACCTGCAGACATTCCTTGCCGATGAAGGTGTTAATTTGTCCCGTGTCTAGAAACAGAAACCTCAGCCTTGTCTTCTAGGGATGCTTGGCACTGAGGTGGGACCGGAGCCAGGTGTTTTTCACCTACAACCAACCCTCCAGTCTACTTTCTGTTCCTGGGAGACTAACTGGCCTAGACTATGTGCCTAGACTCCTAGGCCTCTTGATTCCCAGGCCTTTTTGTTTTCAGGCATTTCGTGGAGTTCGGCAAATGGAGGCCTGAGCAACCGTGGTCTCTATTTTCAGGCTGGGTGCAGTTCTAGGGGTAGATGCACACTTCTGGCCACAGCTGGTCAGGCCCTTATGAGCCCTGACCCTGGTGGTTCTGCCTGTCTGTTGTCCTCAACTAGCCACCACACATGGTCATGGCTGTGGATCTTGGCCATGTTGAGGTTCAGCACCTGCAAGGTGTCTTTCCTGTCAGAGGACACTGATAGGTGGACATGCAGGGTCATGAAGCCTCCTCGGTCCCTTCAGATTTCAATAAAGTGGAGTCTGACTGGCTTCTTGGCCTATGAGTTCAGGTCTGCCTGAACACATTGCTGAATAAGAGAAAGTGACCTTACCCAGAAATCCCACTCACATGATGTCAGAATACACTAGGCAGTTAACCAACCCATTTGTGTAGAATACGTAGCCTGACCATTGAGAGATCTGTTTGTTAATTTCTTTTCCGAGACTGACTGTGTGCCCAGATCCTTGGTTCTCTTAACCTGATCGCCCTTGAATGGGAATCAGGGATGAGAATAGGCGTTACAGCAGCAGCAGCAGCAGGTGACCAGGTGTGGAGGGTGACCTCCAGCCTCATGGCCACCTGTCTCTGCTTCAGTGTCACTCACCCTCGCAGCTCTTCCCATCAGCCAGCATCTGGTATCCACTGGGGCAGCTGCAGTGGTAGGAGCCAGGGGTGTTCACGCAGGCATGCATGCAGAGCCGGGGACGCCCTTCCTGCCCGTAGATCTCACACTCATTCACATCTGGGGACAAAAGTACACCCATGATTCCAGGAGCCCACGCAGCCTCCATCGACTAGTCTCTTGGGCAGCTGCGAGTAAATAGCTGGATAGAGCAAGGACCTGTATCTGCAGAAGAGCATCAGGGATGCTGTCCTCTCCTGAGTGGAGGACCAAGAGGGCCAGCCAAAGGGAGGAGTGGAAGGAGCTGGTGTGGGGGACCCTAGAGAGGCTCCTCAGCCTAAACGGGGGACTCTACAAAGGTTAGAAAGTCAGGTACCCCACTCAGAGACTAGAACCAGATTCAGACACCCATCTTAGCTCTCCTCATCTTCATTCAGCAAAGGAGAGCCGGAGGAAGAGAGCCCTGCAGCCTATGCGGTGGTGCAGGCTTGTAATCTCAGCCCTTGGGAGACTGAAGTAGGAATCTCCATCTGAGGCCCGCCTGAGCTGTATATTGAGATGCCTCTGTAAAAGGGGGTGGGGAGTGGTTTTCTTTCTGATGCTGCGAAATGAACACCAACTGACCAGATCTCAGTGTGGAACTGCTGGTGAGTTGTAGTTATTGAAAGTAGGCTCTGTAGTCAGCTGAACTGAGAGGAGGAGACCAGGGACTGAGTCTCAGCTGTGTCCACATCTATGTCTGACATAAATGATCTGAGCTCCTCCCTTGCCATCAGCCTGTTTGCCAGAGGTGGGGAGAGGGTTGTGCACACAACACGGCAAAAAGGCTCCTCTTGGGCATAGTAGGTCCATGCTACATCAGAGGACAAACCTGTCACCCCTGGCTGCTTTCTTCCTCCCCTACCCAATAACCTTGAACTTCTGGTCCTCCTGCCTCCATCTCCCAAGCGTTGGGATTACAGCCATGTCACACCAGGTTTAAACTGTGATGGGAAAGGACGAAGGGCCTTGTGTATGCTAGGCAAGTACTCTAGAGACTGAATGCATATCCCCAGCACCCCATCTGCTGTTTATAGGGTCTCACAGAAGGCCCAGGTGCACCCTACTTCAGCCCAACCGTGGGAAGATAGAAGGGGTAGCCAGGGAAGAGAATCAAGATGGGTGAACAGCCACTTCTTTCTCCAGAATACCTCTGAAGTCTACCTGTTAATTTCGTCCATCCCGCAACTCTTACCTAAAAGGCAAATCACCGGTCTTTCTGCGACCATGCCCAGGAAAAGCCTTTTGTCCCACTCCCCAGGACTCCCCGCGCTCCCGCTCCCAGGGCGTGAGCAGCAGATGAGACCCTTCGTTTCCGGGCTCACATCCTCCTCTCTGCCCCTGCCATCCCCGCTCCCCCTCTGAGCCCGAGCCTACCCTGGCAGACGCTGTCGCCGCCCGCGGCTCCGCTCAGGTGGAATCCTGCCTCGCAGCTGCAGTGCTGCTCCCGCTCCACCTGTGCGCAACGCGGTGCGCGGCTGAAGGCGGGGTCGCCGGCCACGCCGCTTTCGGGGACTGCTGAGGGAAGAAGACATGCTCAGCGCCGGACATCCGGTGCCTGCCGTGCGCCCCAGGACCGGCGAGACCCTAACTTCTAGCGCCCACTGCACAGCAGGGAAGGAATGACAGGTGATTAACCTAAACCGAGTGACTGCGACCCGGACAGGACCCGGGATATCTGAATGTACAGCGGGACACCCAGACATAGGGCAGTGTGAAGTTTGAGATTCCTTTTGAGAATCTTGTACAATGCCCACAATGCAGTGAGCACTGGAGTTTAAAACTTTGAGCCTCCACTTTTTTTTCTGTTCCATGCGTGTGTGTGTGTGTGTGTGTGTGTGTATGTGTGCGCGCGCGCGCGCGCATGCCACCAGCCCATAGGTTTTCTGTCAGACGTGAGAAGGAGGTTGTGCACGCGATAGGGCAAAAGGCTCCTTGTGGGTATAGTAATTCTAGTAGTTCCACATGTATACACAAGCTTGAAGCTTCTTCAATGCCTTTAAGGTAGTTTTTGCATCTTTCCAAGAGCAGAAATTAGTTTCCTAACCACAATAAAAATAAAGTAAACGGATTAAAAACAACTCTGCCTCTGGGGCGCTAGGATTAAAGGAGCGTGCCACCACTGCCTGGCAGATTTTAAAAAAGATTTTGTTTTATGTGTGCCTGCGTGTATATATGTGTACAGCCTCTGGTGCCTGATGCCCACGGAGGCCGGAAGAGGGTTTCTTGATCTCCCTAGAAATGAAGAGTTAAAAGTGGCTGTGAGCCACCACCGCGTGGGTGCTGGGAAACCCTGCCCTCCACAAGAACAGCAAATACTCTTAACCTCTGAGCATCTCTCCAGATCTGGTAAATGGATTTTTAAAAAATAGTTCTTACAGTTATTCTTAAGGCTGAGACAGGATCACCTGAATCCAATTTAAGGCCAGCCTGGGGCCATAGAGCCAGACTTGGCCTCAAAATAAAAATATTAGGGATGGTTTGGAGAGATGGCTCAGTGGTTAAGAGCCAGAACTACTGCTGCAGAGGACTTGAGTTTGATTCTCAGCATCAACATCTGGAGGCTCATAACTGCCTATAAATCACAATTCCAGGGAATCAGAAGCCCTTTTCTGATTCCCACTGGTACTACATTCAAGTGTATAAATCCACATTCACACACACACACACACACATGAACCCACAATTTAAAAAATTAGAAGACTACTGGGGAGAGGCTATGGGGTACTGGAAGAGAGGTATTGTCTTAGTAATGGGAAGGAAGGTTCTAGGAGAACCTATCGGGTCATTTCTTGGTGTGTACCTGCTCTCTTCATACATTCCATTCCTGGAGAAGACCCCGGTCTTGGGGATACTTCATAAAATGATCCCTGGGCCTGAGAAGTAGTGACCCAAAGGTCCCACAGCAGAAGACCCCCTAACAAGGGGCATTTAGTGCTCAGTATGGCACCACTGAGGTGAAAAGGGATGGAATTTCTTCTGCTCTTCCTGTCAGTCGGCTTCCATGAAGCCCTTCCTCCCCACAGTTTCAACGGAAGGTAACTGCAGACAGAAGAGTTGTAGAGTGCCTCTGGAGGCAGCTTCCTTGTGAGAAAGGACCTGGCAGGCTAGTCCCACTCACTGACTTGTCAAGGCACAGTCAGCAGCAAGCTTTGTGGGTGTGCCATTTAGCCCTGACCTGGGCTGGCTGCTATACAGGGCATAAAGTGGTTTTGTTTTATTTTACTTGAGGCAGGGTCTCCTGTATTCCAGGCTGGACTCGGGCTCTGCTATGAAGCCAAGGATGGCCTTAAATATCTGATCCTCCTGATTCTTCCTCCCCAGCACTGGGATCACGGATGGTCACCACCATGTCCAGCATTATGTGATGCTAAGGATCAAATGCACAGCTTCCCATGTGGGAGGCAAGCCCTCTGCAAAGTGAGCTACATTTCCAGCTCCAAGAGTTTGTCAACCCTTATTCTCTGGACCTTACAGTATCCACCAATGTCCTTCTCCCACAGGGAGAGAGGCTACCTAGAAATAAAGACAGCCAGCTATCTTTTGGATTAGACTCCTTGGCTGGAGAATAATGCGAAACCTCCAACCCATCCTTCATAGATTCCTTATCACTAGGTTTTCTTACCAAGTACTGGGACCAACTAATCAAATGTCTGTTTATTCATTATTTAAAATACCTTGACTGATGACTTTGCAAAGTGTGATAGGAATATTGTAAGGACAAATGATCCTGCTGGCAAATGAAACACTAACCAGGCAAAGGCACCCCAGTGGATCTTCCGAGCCCATGTCCTTAATCTGTAGGCTGTTGAGTTGGAGACTGTCTCTCCAAAAGAAGGATCAAAATTCCGGTTATTAAAAGAAAAAGGAGCCGGGCAGTGGTGGTGCACGCCTTTAATTCCAGCACTTGGGAGGCAGAGGCAGGAGGATCTTTGCGAGTTCAAGGCCAGCCTGGTCTACAAAGTGAGTCCAGGACAGCCAGGGCTACACAGAGAAACCCTGTCTCGAAAAAACAAAACAAAACAAAAAAAAACAAAACAAAACACAAAGAAGAAAGAAAAGAAAAAGGAACTAAGCTCATCCAAGTGAGCACCTTAGGGTCCTAGAGGAATCAGCTAGTGGGTGGGAACCACACAGGAAAAGCTTGAGTCTATGAGAGGCACAGAGTTCCTGCCACATCTGCCTTTGGTGACCATGACTGGCATCCTCACCAATCCCCAGGGGAGCATCCTCACCAAGTCCCACCATGGCTACATACCAGCCTGAGTCTGATGCTGACAGCGGCTCCCAGTTTTTCCTGGAGGACAGACGCATCTGTACTGGTTGACACCATCCACACACGTCCCACCATTGTGACAAGGCTGGCTAGAGCATTCACTGATATCTAGGAAAGGATATTAACAGATGGTTGTGGACTCTATCTGTGCAGATCAAACAAACAGTGGGTCTCCCTTACATCGTAGGACCACTCCAGCTCCCTGTCTGGCTTGGTTCTGGTTTGTTTTTGAGACAAGGTCTCATTATGAAGCTCCCTTGTTTGTGATCCTCCAAACAAGTATCCAGCCTCAGCCTCCTGGGTGTAGACATGTACCACAACACTGTCACCACCCCCGGTTTCTACCTTCCCATCTTGTCCTTGCCACTCTCTCTACCTGTGGGAAGTACAAGGGGACTGATGGGTTCAAGTTCAGGCTATTGCTTCTTCAGCACCTGTCTACACTGCTCCCCAGGGGGGATTCTGTGTGCAGGAACTGGCAGAGCACCACCCCGCTCCATGAGAACCATGGTGCTGTAATTTACGGGGATGGACTGTACACAGCTGTAGCCAGGTGTTGGCATCTGCCTGTGAGTGAGGAACTTCTGCTCTTCAACTCTGCTCCAAGGTGGATACCAGGCTGGCCTTGAACTCCCTCTCTGTATAGCCGAAGATGAAATTGAACTTAGGACCTTGTTGCTTTCACCTCCTGAGTGCTAGGATTAACAAGTGTATATTGCTGGGGAGGGTGTTTCTCCCCCCCCCTTTTTTGGTTATTTGAAGGACAACTGAAAACTCTGTTATTTAGGGGAAGAGATTACAAGTTGTTAAATGGTCCTGTTTAATGGGTTTTGGAGGTTAGACCCAGGGACTTCCTTCTTTCCCTTTTCTGTATCCTTCTTTATCTCCTATGTAGGAATGCACGGACTTGAGAAAAATTGAGACATAGACAGCACAGGAAGGACCAAGAAGAAGGGGCAGATTATTGAATATGCCCTTATACCTTTGTATATTGATACAAAATTAGTAGTATATTTGGCTAAAGTGGTATTGACCATTGTTTACTGTGCAAAAATAAGATTGTATTGGACTACGTCGGTATTGATATTTGTATATTGATACAAAATTAAGATTACAGTTGGCCACAATGGTATTGACCCTTGTATATGGACGCAATATTAAGATTGTATTGGGCCACATAGGCATTGATCTTTGTATATTGATACAAAATTAAGAGTATATTTGCCACATTTGAATAGATCTTTGTATATTGATACAAAATTAAAGGTAACGCTTCCTAATTGTATTGTACCTAGAGATACTTAAAAATGAAATGTGAAGCTCTGGCCTCTTGATACCAACTGTCTTAAACTGTTTAGGATAGTTAAGAAAAACAAACTCCTAGTTATGCATGCATGTCACCTTGTTAGCTACTATGACAGTCTATCACAGATATTCTCTAAGCTACTCAGTAATCAAGTTGTTAAGAGACAAGCAGCATTTGCTTATCTAAATACAAGAGATAGATAGGGCATCTTCAAAAACCCCAAGAGATCTGCAGAATATGGCATTCAAAGATGTGGTCTTAAATTAAGATTTTTTTTTTGATATCGTGACATATCAGCTCCTGACAGCACCCCCTATTCTACTCCAAGTAGAAGATAAGCATCAAAGAATCTCCAGTGTGAGATGGTTGAATTAGTGGCAAGCCTATCTCTTGGCATGTAAAAACTCCTTGCTTCAACTGCAGACAGACTGCTGTCCAAAAAGGACAAAACTTGGTAGCAGGGAAGTCGACAGCCTAGCTCTGCCAAGACAGGGTAGGTAAGTCCTTCATAATCCCTGCTCTACAATAAATGTCTGTCAGAGAAACAGGACCAAAAGGCTGAAGTCTGATGCTGGAATGTATGGAGAGAAAATGGGAACTGTCCAGGTAGTCACTGGTTTGTCATTTCTTAGTATTGGAAGCTGCAGGCCCTGCACTTCCTATATAATCAGATATATTTATCCTTCTCAGCTCTCTGAGGTGGTTGAAGAATAGACAGCTTGAGTCTCATAGCTAAATTTTGAGTTGTTTAGGAATCAAGAGGGCGTTCTAGATCTAAGAAGATGGTTATAATAGTGATGCAAGTTAGTATGAAAGCTAAATCAGTTATAGAACTTTAAACTCATGGAGATGGTTAGAAGGTAGAAGGTTAAAGTCAGGGGCCAAATATGTATGATCTGGACATTGGGAAGGTATACTGGGCCATTTAACTCTCATAAATGTGGCATATTTAATTCTGCTGTTTTGTATAGAATTTACTGTTATAAGAGAAAGAACCATTTGTTGGATTGAAAAGGGAAGCTGTTGGGGAGGAAGAGGGTGGAAGGGTGGGACAGGAAGGGGGAATAGGGAAGGGTTTGTGACTGAGATGTAACTTGAAGAAAAAAAATAAAGTACTTATATATAAAAAAAAAAACAAGTGTATATTGCTATGCCCACTTTTCTTCCCATGCTGGGGAAGGAACCCAGCGCCTCAGGCTTGCTAGATTTATTCTACCAACAAAGCCACATCCCCAGATCATCTTTCAAATGAGCGCTTAACTCCTAGAAATGAAAAGGCAGGGAGAGAATGGCCCATTGGAATATCCAGAGGTGGGGAAAATTAATTCTCCAAATTTAAACTCAACTCCCATGGGCTCCAACAATAAGGAATCTACTGGCAGTTCCATACTGTTGCTAAAGGGAATAGTTTCCAGGTTGCATACTCAGCTATGGAGAAGATCAGAGGGAGACAGAACAAGGATTTTAAAGTTCAGTAGCATTTTCTCAGAGCTGGGAGCTCAGCAGTTGAACACTTCAGGCCCTACGTTCAAATCCTCAGTACTGCCCCAGGAAACTATATTGACTTGAATTTTGACTTTTCTCTGCTTGGCTTATGGATGTTTTGTTTGTTTGTTTCTCATTTATACTTTTTGTATTTTTCCCTTTCTACAACAAATATTTATAAAATGTCTTCCTTTGGAAAAGATAATTTTGTAAAAGCTTCAGCGTTACAAATGCCAAAGGCCCCATTTAAGTATATGCACACACAAGCCATTTCGGTCAGCTTGCTGATTTCACTGCAGTGCCTGGGAGGGGAACTGAGAACACCCCCCTTTCTGGTCTGACAGCAACCTTCCTCTCTGTGTGTCTCCCAAGAGGATGAAGCATGTGCTCTGCTTCCAGTGAGAACCACAGCCTCATTCTGGGTCACCTCAACCTTCAGGACTCCTTGTGACTGTCTGAGGGTCTCTATTTTATCTAGAAGGATTCATGCTGTCCAAACTCTGCTTATCCCAGGAAAGGAGCCTTTTCCATTTCTCTGCAACCTCAGGCTGGTGATATGCTTCCCCAGCCAGCCTGTTTTTGGATGATAATTCCCAGGAATGTGTCTGAGACCATGCCACACACAAATGCCGCCCCCCCCCCATCAGTATTCCCAGGTCTCTCAAGATTCAACACTATCTTTGTTTACTGACCCCCTCTGAAAGTGAGCAGATAAATAAACCATGAAGGCATGGGAAGCAAGCCAGAATGTGTGAGCATTTATATCCCTCAGCTTGTTCTCAGCATGCCAACAGCCATTATCTGTCCTTGGGGAGACTCCAATGGAAGACACTGAGCTGGGCTTGCACCTGATCCCTTCGGGAGGGGTTAGGATGACATCAGTTTGATAATGATGTGAACAGGTGCCCCAGCATATATATTTTTTCACTGGCTCCAGACAGACGTTCTGCACTTCTTATCTTGATGAGCAATCAGAGGTGTTCAATGATCTGGCGCCCAGGCTGGCAAATGCTCGATCCCAATTGAAGGGTAGTTGTCATCACATTCAAGTGTGTCCAAGGCTGTGGTCTTCGTGACTTTATGAACTGTGTTATGACTTTAGGACTGTGAAGTGGGCAATGGCAGTGATGATGAGAAAGGCTGCCAAGCCAAGGCATGGACATGGTCATGTGTCCATCTCCTGTTTCATACTTACTCCTCTATGAATGAATGGTTATATGTACATCCTAATTTTTCTCTTAAAAATCAGATATATTTATCCCTCTCAGGTCTCTGAGGTGGTTGAAGAACAGATAGCTAGAGTCTCATAATTAAATTTTGAGTTGTTTAGGAGTCAAGAGAGTGTTATAGATCTAGGAAGATGCTTTTAAAATTGTGTTGCAAGTTAGTATGAATGTTGAGTTAGATATAGAACTTTAAACTCATGGAGATCGTTAGATAGTAGAATGTTAAAGTCAGGTACCAAATACATATGGACTGGACATTGGGAATGTATGCTAAGCCATATAACCCTCATAACTGTGGCCTAATTACCTCTGTTGTTTTGTATTGTATTTATTATTATAAGAGAAAGAGCCATTTGTTGGACTGAAAGGGGAAACTGTAGGGGGAAATAAGATATACCTTAAACTTAAAAAAAAAGGGAAGAGGATGGGGGGTTGAGGGTGGGAGGGTAGGACTGGAGGGGGGAATAGGGAGGGGACTGCGATTGAGATGTAACTTGAAGAAATAAAAAATAAAGGAAAAAAAAGAAAAAATAAGGACAAAAAAAGCAACAAATAAAAAGAAAGAAAAAAATATATTTATGGGCTGGGTGTGGTGGCACACACCTTTGATCCCAGCACTGGGAGGCAGAGGCAGGTAGATCTCTGTGAGTCTGAGACCAGCCTGATGTGAGTCTACACTTCAAGTAAGAATAGCCAAGGCTATTACACAGAGAAATCCTGTCTTGAAAAACAAACAAATAAATGTACGTACGTACATCGTACGTACATATGTATGTATGCGAGACAGAGTCTCAAGCAGCCCAGGCTGTCCTTGAACTTGACATGTAGCTGAGGATGGCCTTGATCTCCCATCTCCACCTCTTGAGTTCTAGGATTATAGGCAAATACCGTCATGCCTGGTTTATGTGATGCTGGGCATTGACCTCAGGGACACAGGCACATTAGGTAAGCACCCTACCACCTGAGCTACAGTCTTATCCCCAGTTTTTCTTTTTCATTCTACTTTGTTTCTGGGTTCTTCATCTTGTTTCAAATTTCCCATTAATCCAGTGACTTTATTTCTGAGGTTTCTCTCTCTATCTCTTAGATTTTTCGAGATAGGGTTTCTCCATGTATCCCTGGCTGTCCTGTACTCACTTTGTAGACCAGGATGGCCTTGAACTCACAGAGATCCCCCTGCCTCTGCATCCTGTGTGCTGGAATTAAAGGTGTGTGCTACCATCCCTGGCCAGGTTTTCTCACTTTTACATATGTTGCTATCTTAAATATTTTTCTTTTACATTTATTTTTAAACTTTTTTTTTTGAGGAAGGGACATACAAATGTCACGAGTGGAGAGGTAAGAGAACAACTTTCAAGACTTCACTCTTTCCAGCTAGTGTGAGTTCCAAGGACTGGCCTTGGATCATCAGGCTTGATGGGAAGAGCCTTTCCCTGCAGAGCCATCTCCTAGTCTAGGTGCTGTTTTTGTAGTCTTTATATTTTAAAAAGTTCTATGGGCTTGTTTTGAAATATTGACTTACGGTTTCCTTCTGATTTCGGGTATGTCTTTCTGGCAATTCCTTGTTGTCCATGGAAACTTTGTTCTCTCTCTCTCTCTCTCTCTCTCTCTCTCTGTGTGTGTGTGTGTGTGTGTGTGTGTGTGTGTGTGTGTGTCTTTTATTTTTGTATCAGCTTGCATAGAATTTGACAGGAGTCCCTTGTCTCTCTCTCATATGTATGCGAAATACCTTTAGCAGCTTTATGCCTCTAAAATTTTTTTCTCCTGTTATTTTTCCACTGTGACCAAAACAGAACCTTCTACTGTCAGCTCTGTCTTGATGGCATTAAAATTGTTTTTTAGATTTATTTTATGGTCTTATGGATCATATGTGAGTTATCATGTGAGTTACAATATGATCTTTTTATGATCTTATTTATGATCTTTATGTTTGAGTGCTTTGCCTGTATGTACGTATGTGCATCACATACATGCAGTTCCTGTGGAGGCAAGAAGAGGACCAAAGATCCCTGGGAACTGGAGTTACAGATGACTGTGAGCTGCCATGTGGGTTCTGGGAATCAAACCCAGGTCCTCTGCAAGAACAAGTGCTCTTAACTGCTGAGCCAACTGTCTAACCCTCTTGATGGCATAAGAACAGCCATGTCTTATTTCCACTTGTTTTCTTTGTATTCAACTTTTGAGGACTCTTGGGCAGGCTCTCCCTGGAACTAAGGTTTCTGGTTGGAGAGTCCTTACTGTGGGTGTGGCTTAGTTAGAAGAATGCTTGCCTAGCATGCATGGGGATCTGGGCTTGGTCCTCAGCACTGTGGTTGTCTGAACCTGTAATCAGATGCATAGTAAATGAGAGTCAAGGGAATTAAAGGTGAGATGGGCATTTACCCCAAATCAAGCTGACCTCTAACAGATTGTTTCAAAAATGTGTGAGCTCAGGGAACTAGCCCTGAATTTTTCTTGAAGAATCAACCAAAGAATCTCAGGAGGACCTAAGCAACACTCCCCAAGATGTAAGAGACAGGACAACCAGTTAGAAATATGGCGCTGATCTGGGCTCCAATTTAAACAGTGTTAAAAGTATGTAAGACAATAGGGAGAATTTTAATTTAATTAGATATTTTATGACATTAAATAGTTTCCTTTGTGAAAATTACTGGAGTTTTGGTTTATAAGATCTTCCTTCTTTGGAGCTGGAGAGATGGCTCAGTGGTTAAGAGCACTGGCTGCTCTTCCAAAGGGCCTGGGTTCAAGTCCCAGCACCCACATGGCAGTTCACAGCTGTCTGTAATTGCCAGGCGGTCGTGGCACATGCCTTGGGAGCGTGTGAATTTGGGGAGGCACTTGGGAGTTCAAGGCTAACCTGGTCTACAAAGTGAGTCCAGAACAGTCAAGGATACAAAGGGAAACCCTGTCTCGAAAAACCTAAATATGTATATATATATATTTTTTTCCTTCTATACTTTTATATGTTGAATTTTTTTAGATTTATTTTTATTTTATGTGTAGGAATGTTTTGCCTGCATGTATGTGTGGGCACCACGTGTGTGCAGTGCCTGGATTCCCTGAAACTGGAATTATAGATGATTGTGAGCTGACCTGTGGGTGCTGAGAACTGAAACACTGTAGTGTGGGTACTGCGGTGTTGCCAAGTGTTTCACTGGCACTGACACTGTCTTGAAGCAAATGGCTGTAACTAGGATTATAGTCCCCCGTGGTCACAGCACACAGTAACAGAACTGCTGATGTGGAAACTGACCTGGGCACACTCAGCAACTTCTGGGGCTGTTCTAATGCTGGTCATGAGATTGCTGAGCTGTAGCCTAATGGGACTGTCTTGGCAGGAGAGGAGAATGTTCTGAAGACATTTGTAATCACCACCCCCACCCCTTGGCTCTCATAGTACTGAGACAACGGACATCAGTAGTTGGAATTTTTCCGGGAATCTCACCCTGGGGGAAAGGGAAAGGCTAAAGTTTAGTGCCAGCCGTAGGAGAAACTTGTCTTCCAGGAAGACATTGCATACAGTTCTTTGTTGTTCGTGTATATGTTATATATGTATATATGTTAATGTGTGCGCATGTGGGCAGGCGGGCATTGCATGTCAGAATGGAGGCCAGACGTCAACAATGAGTGTGTTCTCTACTGCTGTTCACATTCATTTTATTTTATGCAAATAGTGTTTTGTCTGCACGTTTGAATGTACATCATGTGTGTGTCTGGTGCCCACGGAGTCCAGGATAGAGCATTGAATCCCCTAGGACTGGAGTTATAGACAGTTGTGAGCTACCATGTGGGTGCTGGGACCTGAACCCAGGTCTTCTAGAAGAGCAGCAAGTGCTCTAACCACTGAGGCACTGTTCCAGTCCCTCCATCTTAGTTTTGAGAACTCAAGAGTTCATCGATTCAGCTAGACTAGCTGATCAGTTGGCTCTGGTGGCCTGCCTATGTTTCTTACCCCTCAGTGCTGGTGTCACAGGTACAAACCATCACACCCTGATTTTATATGGATGCCTTTTTGGGGGGAATCCAAGCTCAGGTTTTTAAGCTTGCATAGCAAGCACTTTACCCACTGAGCTATCTCCCTAGCCCCAAGCGTTAACACAGGTTGACACCTTCCCAGGAGAGACTGAAGCCCAGATAAAGAGGATGGGTTATGCCACACCTTGACGGGGACTACTCAGTCATGCAGACCTCTTGCCCTCTATTTAAATCTAAACCTCTTGTCAGGACCCAAAGATGAACTTAGTGAGAAGATCACTAGGCCTCTTTATTTGTTCCTCTTCCCAGTGTGACCACAATGGAGACATCTCTGCTGTATTCTATTCAAATACTATTTGTCTCTTTATTTGGCCTGCTGAGGACAGGCAGATAAATGTAGGCTATTAAGGCTGCCAGGGCTCACTCAGGCTCCGACCCTAACAACTTCAGCAACACTAAGTCTCATCCATGTAATCAAGACTGTCACAGTTCCCTGAGAAGATCTGACAGCAGCAGCTATCTGGAATTGCTGGGAGGGGCACTGGCTGAAGACTCCATCCATGAGCGCCAGCGCAGGCACGGCAGGCCCACTTGGGAGAGGCTGAGCCTGGCAGCTTGTTGGCCCAGTTGGTTGTAACATACAAATATTTTGTTCCATCAGTACAGGGTAGCCATCCAGGCCCAGTTTCACACTCAGTGAGATGGAAAATATCCAGCATCCCATTTTGAAAAAAATTTTAAAGATATAATCACTTAATTCTAACCAAGTCACAAATAAAGCATCACACTTCAGGCAGCCACTGAGACACTGGCCCAGTCCCAGCTCCATCCATCTCAGTGAACTTCTACCCAGGCAGAGCGGGCATGCCGACGCTGTGGGGCCGGCTTTTACACCTCCACTATCAGTCACTTTGTTTAGTACTTATTAATTCAATGGTTCTAGCTACTTCAATATCAAGAAATTTGAATTCACTTAGCCGCTATGAAAAACACACATGTATGCACGTATGTATGTATGTATGTATGTATGCATGTATGCGTGTGTGCATGTGTGTATGTATGTATGTACGTACGTATGTATATGTGCATGTATGTATGTACATAGGTATGTATGTGTGCATGTATGTATGCATGTATGTGTATATATATGTCAGAGTTGAAACCCGAGGAGAAAAGCTCCATAGTATCTTATGGCTCCTGTGTCTCTTTGTCTTTGTTCTGTGTGTCCTTCATCACCAAATATTTTGGGGAAAAACTGAAGATATTCACTTGTGTTATGTTATGTGTATATGTGTGCCTGAGTGTGTGTCTGTGTACCATTTTTATTCAGTGCCCACAGAAGCCAGAAAAGGGTGTCAGATCTCCTGGAACTGTCCGCTTTAAGAACTTGGTGCCCTCTAATTCAACTAGACTGGCTGGCCAGTGGGCTCTGATGAGTCATCTGTCCCTTCTCTCCCCAGTGCTGGGGTTACAGGCACACATCTTTGCACATGACTTTTATGTGGATGCTGGGGATCCAAACTGAGGAACTGGAGGGTGCTAAGAACTGAACCTAGGTCCCCTGCAAGTGCAGTAAGAGCTCTTAACTGCTGAGCCTTCTCTACAGCCCTTAGGGGGAAAATAACATTTATCTATTTATTTATTTATTTATTTATTTATTTATTTATTTGTTTGTTTGTTTGTTTATTGTGTGTGTGTGTGTGTGCGCCACAGTATGCTTGCGGAGGTCAGAGGAAAGCATTTTTAGGAGTTGGTTCTCTCCTTCTGCTATGTAGATTCCAGGGATTGAACTCAAGCCACCAGTCAAAATTGCTGAGTCCCACCATACACAGACACTCAGTCCAGGGACAAGGTGGGTGGGGAAAGGAGAAGACCATGTCAGCCCTGCCATGGAGGACCACAAACAGTTGTCCATGACAGGGCAAGGGGCAGATGGATGTGGAGTTACACGCTACAGAACAAACACAGGAAGATCAGGCCACAGGTGGCTGAGTGAATGGGACCTGCAGGTGCTGATATAGAAAGACAACAGACAAAGAATCTACTAAGGATCTGCAACTCAGCCTGGAAGGTAAAACTACAGATGCTCAAAGCAACGAGAAGAAAATTCCCTGTGTTCACACCTCCAGAGGTGTTTTTATCATCCATGAGGCATTTAGTGGGATGGAATTCTTTCAGAGTCAGAGTGAATAGCAGCCACTGGCATTTTCCCAGGTGTGTTTGCATGGCTCATAACTTATCGCCTGGATGGTTCCCAGTTCAGTCTGAGAGCTCGCACCTGTACTCAACCTTGAGCCACCTTTCTTTCCAGGAGACTGGAAAGGGCACAGTAAACCTCTGAGGGCCGCCGAGGGTCTCAGTTCCTCTTGTCAATCATCTTGAGAGTTACTAGGCTTTCTGAGGGCTCTTTGTTTTCAAGACATTTAAGTATTCAGGGCAATCAGTTGTAGCATAGTGGCAGAGCTCTTGTCTACATGGGTAAGGCCCTTGATTAAATTCTTAGTACCCACCAAGGATTTGAGACCAACCTAGGCAACATAAAGAGGCCCTGCTTCAAATGAACACACACTCCAAGTCCCCTCTCCACACTGCTCTTGTACATTTGTATAAGACTTGTATTCCCTTTAACCCTGGCTAAAATCATGGGCATTTTGCCTCAAAAGATGTTCCATGGTTGCCTAGAAGTGACTGATAGCCATGATTTTTTTTTCCAACCATGGTCCATAGGGATTTGAAAAGCCAATAAATTATGTGTGCCTTGACTCACTTTTCTCTGTCAAACAGGTGTGTTCTCAAGTCCAGCGCAGAGAAACTCTTTCTTCCCACACTAATGGGAGAAGGTCTCTTCTGGAGCTGTCCACACCAAGTCCCAGGCTAGACCCAAAGGATAGTTGAGGACCTCCTTCTTCCCCACACTGCACCAGGAGTCCCACAAGCAGACTGCAGCCCTCAGGCACAGCAGCTGTCTCCTCTTCTAGTTCCTTCTGCTAGCCTAGGCAGACCCAGGCCCTGACACTGATAAGATCCAACAGTTTTTACTTTTTAGTTTTTGAAGTAGGGTCTCCCTTTGTGTTCCAGGCTAATCCAGGCAGTCCACCTGCCTCAGCCTCTTAAATACTAGGATTTATAGGATTACAGTTAGAGAAGATAAACTTACCCAATCTTTTTATTTTTCTTTTTTCTTTCCTTTTTTTTTTCTTCAAGACAGGGTTTTTCTTATAATATATTCCTAGCTGTCCTGGACACACTTTGTTGACCAGGCTAGCCTCTAATTTACAGAGATACACTTGCCTCTGCCTCCTGAGTGCTAGGATTAATGGCATTCACCACCACTACCCAGATGCACACCTTTAATCCCAGCACTCAGGAAGCAGAGGCAGGCAGATCACTGAGTTCAAGACCAGTCTGGTCTACAGAATGAATTCCAGGACAGCCAAGGCTACACAGAGAAACCCTGACTCAAAAAACCAAAACCAAACCAACCAACCAAACAAACAAAAGGTTTACAATTTCTGGGGCTGGAAAGATGGCTCAGTGGTTAAGAGCACTAATTGCTCTTCCAGGGGACCCTGGTTCCATTCCCGGCACCCACTTGACCACTAACAACTGTCTGTCGCTCCAGCTCCAAGAGATCTGATGTCCTCTTCTGGATTCTGGAGGCACTGAATGCACATACTGCATAGACACACATGCAGGCAAAACACCCACACACATAAAGTAAAATAAATAAAAATTTTAAAAAGGTCTAAAACACCGCATCCAGCTCCTAAGAACGAATCTTGATAAGATCCAATTTTATCAGGTGTAGTGGCACCCAACTGTAAGCTTAGCCTTTGGAAGGTAGGAGGCAGAGGCAGGCAGATCTCTGAGTTTGAGATCAGCCTGGTCTACATAGACAGATCTAGGACAGCAAGGGCTCTGAGGAGAGACCCTGTCTCAAAAAAACCCAAAATAAGAAAGAACATGCTGCTCATGATGATGGAGACTAGTCAGACCTGACACAGAGGTGAGGGAACAGACACGCTCCCCTGGTTTTCGGCTGAGGGATGATTGAAGAACCATGGGGTCAGGGAGACAGTTGAGCGGGTGACATGTTTGCCTCTTAAGTGAAAACCTGAGTTTGGATCTCCAGAACCTACCCACGGGGTTTGGTAGCAGGCTTCTGTACTCCCAGCTCTCCTATCATGAGGCGAGAAGCAGGGTAATCCCTGCAAGTTTGCTGACCAGCTAGCCTGGCATACACAGTGGCAAACAACAAGAGATCCTGTCTCAACTGAGACTGAGGGCAAGGACTGGCCCCTAAGGGTGTCCTTTGACCCCTGTGGCAAGTATTGACCTGAGCTCAAACACAAAACACACACACACACACACACACACACACACACACACACACACACACA
>CAJQZJ010014957.1:5046627-5057731 GCA_907164525.1 Lophiomys imhausi
GTGTGTGTGTGTGTGTGTGTGTGTGTGTGTGTGTGTGTGTGTGTGTGGTGGAGGCCAGAGGACAATCCTTGGTGTTGTTCCTTGGGTGCCATCTACCTGCTCTAGCCTGGAATCAGCTAAGAAAGCGGGATGGCTGCCAGGTAAGCTCCAGTCATCTGCCTTCCCAGCACTGGGGCTATACATGCAAGCTACCGTGCCCAGCTCTTTTTTTTTAACGTTGGTTCTGCAGGCTGAACTCATGTTTGATTTCATACTTGCAAGGCTGAGACATCTCCCTGATCCTCATAGGAAACATTTTAAGCAGTATATATGACCTTGCATCTCAAGTAAAGATTTCTTCCTGTTAAAACATGTATGATAGTCATTAAACAAAATGAAAACATTACGCACTTAAATTTTCAGATGTTACCATGAATTCCTCGACTTCGTCATCAGAATCATCTATCAAGGGCATGAAAGCATACCTAGATAAAAAACAAAGAGGCAGGCTGGAGAGATGGCTCAGCAGTTAAAGGCTAGGCTCACAGCCAAAAATATAAAAAACAAAGGAGCCTTTAAACCTGATCACTGTCAGTCACTGCATATAAAAAACTGCATTGCGCAAGTTTCTTATGCATGAAGATAACTAATCTCGGGCCCACCACACTTTAGCATTTTCCCTTAATGGAAAAAGGGTGCCAATCTGATTAGTAACATTGAAGGTGATAAGATCATACCTTCTCAAAAATGCTGTTGATAATGAAATTTATTGCTACAAATTGTCCAGTATAACAAGGAGGAAATTTAAAGATTTATTTATTTTTATTTATTTTATGTGTATGAGTGTGTCACATGCATATATTTAAGTATATTGCATGCCTGGTGTCTGCAGAGGCCAGAAAGGGTACCAGATGTCCTGGAGCTGGAGTTACAGGTAGTCATGAGCCACTATGTGGGTGCTGAGAGCTAGACCTGGGTCCTCTGCAAGAGGAGCAAGTACTCTTAACCACTGAGCCATCTCTCTAGTCCTCAAGAGAAAATGTTTATAGACAAAAAGAGCATTATGTTTAGAGCGCTGATGTTCTATTTTCATCATCACCAAATGAATCTACATTTAAACAAATATTTACATTTTAGAATCCTCTAGATATTCCTGTATGCATTGTTGAGGGAGACAGTCTTCCCTAAGATCTTCTGGGTCAGATCTACCACAGTAAAGATCCTTTTGCCTCATAGCACACTGGAAAAGTAAGGTACCTCCAAATGTATTCAGAAACATTGCTGATAACAGTAAAAATCTAGTAACAAAATACTGCACAGCCTTTGGTTACTGTAATGCATCTATTCATAGTGACATAGCAGTATTTTTTTTAAAAAGGTACAGAACAACAAATGTTTATGAGACTATTTTTGTTTTTATTATTTTTTTTTATTCTTTTTTTCTGAGACAGAGCTTCTCTGTGTAGCTTTGGTTGTCCTGGATCTTCCTTCATAGACCAGGCTGGCCTCGAACTCACAGAGATCCACCTGCCTCTGCCTCCCCAAGTGTTGGGATTAAAGGTGTGTGTCACTACTGCCCGGTTTTTAAGATTCTCTTAAAGACAGGGTCTTGCTATGTATCCCAGCCTGCCTCAAACTTACACAGATCCACCTGCTCTGCCTCCTGACTGCTGTGATTAAAGGTGTGCCCAACATGCCCAATCATTAAGATTTTTTATTATATTCATCTGTGTGTATGTACATGCATATGCTCACACAACTGGAGGTCAGAGGATAACTTTCAGGAGGTGGTTCTCTACTTCCAACATGTGTGTCCCAGAATGAACCAGGTCTACAGGCTTGAGGTCAAGAGCCTTCCCCTGCTGAGCCACCTAACTGGCCCACTATGACTATTCGTTAAAAGGAGAAGGAAACACACTTCTTAGTATGCCATTTAATTTTCCCTAGAGGGATACATAAGAAACTCCATAGTTCTCTCATTAGAGAAGATGCTACAAGAGAAAGTGGGCTAGCTACCACAGCCCAAAGTAGAGCTTTCTGAACTGGAATTCAGCCCTGTGCCATTAGGCCCTGCTCTCCCTGTCCAGCTTTCCTGAAATAAAAAAATAGGATGAATATCCAGAATCCCAAACTGTACACCTGCCTGAGCATCAGTTCTCTAGAAGTTTCTGACTCTGAGCACTCTGGATTTCAGATTAGGATGCTTAGCCAGTAAAGTCTATGCAGGTGTTCTAAACTCTGAAGAAAAAATAGCAAACCAAAATCACTTCTAAGCACGAGGGGTAAGAACGCTGCACCTGCCATACTAACTAAATTGTACATCTCACTGACTTCTATGTACCATGACTTTTTTTTTTTTTTACAATTCTTCCCAAATTCGTTCTAAGCCTAATCTTTCACATGCTAATTCTATCTTAAAGCTACACCGTAAATTCCAGGTCTTCACGAAGTCTCCATCTACACCCTGGACCGCTAATGCCTTCCTAACTGTCTTCTTTTTGTTATGCCTGTCTTATCATTTGACTATACAACTGCTTAAAAACAAAGTACCCCCCAACAGTCTCTATCTGTGTTTTCTGTCAGATTCCCTACAAGCATCATGGCCAGCAGGGAAATGATCTGTGTGAGGTGAAGAATGAAACTTGGGTCAACATCATGTTAGCAGGCTCTGGGTCAAAACTTCCAGAGTCTGACCTCAAGGTTCATGTTTCCTAAACCATTAAGTGCAGTAAAACTTTGGGGGAAGTCTCCATGTGACAGTTATCACAACCAAGCTTCAGGGATGGCTACATCAAAGCTTCCTTGGAAAGCAACAAAGCACCCGTGACCTTTACAATAAACAGTCCTCAGGATAGTAAGTGTAAGGAGAGATTCTACTGATGGAGGATGCAAAACACATGGGACCTCTTTCATGGGGCCCTGAACAATGCTCAGGACTTTGGGGGATTCAGGTGAAGGCTGGCTCCATAGAACGACAAAAAGATCACATCCACTCCAGCCTTCTGGGTGAATGGGTGTCAGTCATTTTCTTCCCTTGAGGAAAAAAAAAGCCTCGTGTTTAACAATTCTGGGTTTTCTAATGCTTTTTGTAAGATGTGCCTCCTACAGAAGGTAGACAACAAATGCTTCCAATTTGTACTTCCCGTGTTGGTTACCTCTGATTGTTTGCTGATGGCCTCCATAAGAACATTATGACAATAAGGATGAGTGAAAAGAGGAAACTCCAAAATGCATCATCCACCCAGAGCTCCATCCAATCCTAGAACAAGAATGATCCAAACATAAAATGTCAACTTTCTGATAATGTGCAAAGGTCCCATTCAAACAGTGCACAGGTAGTCCTGAGACCTGTCCAGTCAACAAACCCTTCTTTCGAATAAACAAGTAATCATTTTCTTCTAAGGAAATGTTGTACACACTGTTTCTAAACAGCATATGTATTTCCCTTCCCAAAATTTTAGGACCAACAGAAAGATTTAGGGGAAAAAAATCAAAACAGACTCAGAACTTTAAGCAGAAAATATTAAAGAGGAGGGGGAAAGCCAGAAAGTTGGGCTTCTTTCCTTCAACCGTCTCTTATACTGCAGCAGCTTGAGGCTTCCAGACACTTTTTAAGCGTGCTGTGATCTCAAGAACCAGGTTCAGAGTGAGGACTGTGTGTTCTCCCAGCTAAACTAAGCTTGGGACATATCCCCAAGGCCAACGCTGAGTGTGCCACTGAAGCAATACACGAGACTGAGGTGCATAGTGGCATTTAGGTAAAGCCAGGATGGGGTGTACCCCAGTGACACAGAGCATGTGCTGAGCATGTGCACCATCTCTAGCACCAAAAGGTAAAAAGAAAGGAAAAGGGCACAAAATTGTTTTTCAAAATATATAAAAAGAAAGTTCAGAAAAAGGGACAAAAAATTTGAGAGGAATTTTCTCAGTTATTTATTTTTGGTGTTGTGAGACGGGGTCAAATGTAGCCCAGGCTGGCTTTGAAGTTGGGATCTTCCTGCCTCCTCCACCTCCTGAGTGCTGAGATTAAAGGCTGGTGCACTACTGCCAGTTTACGTGCATTAAACCCAGGGGAATAAGCCCATGGTTTGTGCATATGAGACTAGCATCCTACTAACTGAGATCCACCCCCAGCTTTGGCTATTTAAAAGAGAAAAAAGTTTTGATAATTCTACAGAAAATAGGTCAAAGTAAAAGAAAAATACCTAATAAAATTATATTTTACAGACTTAACTCACTGAAATTCCACAAAATAAAACACTATAATTAAAAACAGTAACTGTTTAAATAACTGATTCAATTAAATGCTTTAATTATTTAATAATTTAACCACTTTAATTATCTAATCAATAATTTAATTAAATATTAAAATACTTAAGATTTTACTTACTGATTGGCATTTTGCAATCCTGAAGGTCTTTGTTGTCCACACCATAAACACTATAGAAGCTGAAAGACAGAGAAAGTCAGCTTTGAAAGAACATACAATACTAAAATGGGTTGTTTTAGAAAGAGGCACAGATAGCTTACCCAGCACAGCAAAGATGAGCGTATTTGTAAAATGCCTATACAATGAAAATTTCACTGTGTTCTTTCTTAGCCTTAGAGTCTTCATAGTCTGGGCCAAACTTATAAAAATGTGAAAAACTAGTTAAGGAAAAACATGGAGAATGGCAAAGTATAGTTAAAGACAACACAGTAAGAATCTTGTACTATATTCCCAAACACAGCAGTGCTAAATACAGCTCTTAAAATCTGAAGTCAAAACACAGAAAATGTATCTTAATCTATACTGTACCAACATTCTAAAATTACAGTTTTCTATAAAATTTTTCATTGTCTGAAACAAATGAACAGACTTCAAGGAAAGAAAGCAAGAAGATGTGATGTGCTCTGTGTCACAGGGCAGTGCAGTGAGCACAGCCACAGTGGTGGAGTTCAGCTCAGACACACCTGTCATTACCTATGACACCATTTGCTGTTATGTTTTGCTGTTGCTGTCTTGTTTTCTTTTTCTAGTTAGTTCTTACATTATTCTCTAAATAGGCATAATTGAGTAGTTAGGGCATCTATCAATTCCTTTTTATAAATTAAAAAAACTGACAAACAAGCCTGAGTTTAAGAAGGTATCTTATGGAAGGATAGGGGCACACTAGGAATATAAGCTCTTCAAGAGTCTTAAAGGCCAGGGAGAAGAGGCCTGTGGACACAAGGAAGCATGAAGAATTGGCGGGACACAGCGACAACATACAGGTCTTTCCTTGAGGCCTGTGGGTTCTCATGGGGACCTTTAAAAAGACCTTTATTTTCTGGCTCAGGCTGACAGTGGGTTCAAGGGCGTTGGAGGGAAAACACTTGAACTTTGGTGAACTTAGTATTTTTTCTTGATTAGACTATGGGTCAGAAGGCTCAGCTAAACATTCATGAGGCAAAAAATGGGATTGGAGGACATGAGTCTTAGTCAGGTGGGAAAGAGTGTCCTGGACTCTGACTCAAGTCCTATGGGAAGGGAGCTGTCTTTTCCCAGAACACAAAATGGTGGATGGGGAAACTGTACTGTTGGCTGCTTTCCAGGAGCACCAGGCTCAAGTAAAGGCTAATACTGTCCAGAATGAGGAGAGAGAAACTTTCTTGCTGACCCCTCAGTACAGCAGAGGCCTGCAGATCTCTGCTGTACAGTGGGTGCCTCCTTGGGAGCAGATCAGCAGCCTTTATAGATGAACCAGACACCAACAGTAATGGAGCACAGGGCAAGCTTTGAATTTATACCTATTTAAAAGACTAAATACTTCATAAATAAAAGAATTTCCTGTTCATATTAAAACTACTTTATAAAAACTATATTTTCAATCTTTCCAATGTTCAATACTTTACAGGAAAGATGTTCCCTTTCTTTTTTTCTTTTCCCCTCCCTGCCCCTCCCCTTTTTTTCTTTCTTTCTTTCCTTCCTTCCTTCCTTTCTTTCTTTTAGTTATTTTATTTTTTAGGCTTTTAGAGACAGGGTTTCTCTGTGTAGCTCTGGTTGTCCTGGAACTTACTCTGTTGAACAGGCTGGCCTTGAACTCACAGAGAGATACACCTGCCTCTGCCTCCTGAATGATGGGATTAAAGGCATGCGTCACCATGCTGGGCCTGTTTTAGTTAATTTTTTTTGTTTTTTTTTGTTTTTCGAGACAAGGTTTCTCTGTATAACAGCTCTGGCTGTCCTAGACTCACTTTGTAGACCAGGCTGGCCTCGAACTCACAGAGATCCGCCTGCCTCTGCCTCCCAAGTGCTGGGATTAAAGGCGTGCGCCACCACCGCCCGGCTTGTTTTAGTTAATTTTAAAAAGTTCTTTGAGACAGGGTCTCACTATGTAGCCCTGGTTGGTCTGGAACTCAGAGATTCTCCTGCCACTGCCTCCAAGTGCTGGAATGCTGGGATTAAGGTGTGCATCACCAGGCCTGGCAAGATCAGCTTCTAAAGTAACACAATCCAACTAATTAGGACCTACTGTGAATACTACAGAAAACGCAAACACATCGAACCCCTTAACAGATCAATGAAACAAGCAAATCTGTTCTTGTTAAATCATCCAAAAGTGCTCCTTAAAAGCCAAGGGATTAAAAATATCAAAAGCAAATTTGAAACTGCCTAAACCTTTACTTACCAAGACACTGTTTAATTTAGGTCAAGTTTAACTTACCCCACCGCCACCCCCTGCAGAAGGGAAAGCAGTGACAAGCACATAGGCTCAAGGAGGAGAGAGGCGGCCAAGCATGCTGCTGCAGTAGGAAAAGGATATCCACCAACACAAGCCCGAGTCAAGGAGAGAGAGAGGCAGGCTGGCCAGAAGAACAAGATCAGAGTCATTCGCCTGCAGCAAAACAGCAAAAAAATTAACCAAGCAGGAAAAGGGGACATGGGGAGACATAAGAAAAGCTACGAACTCTAACATGCCAGTTAGAGTCTCACGGCATTAACTGCTTTTGTATTAGGTTCATCTAGATCACAGAAAGCAAGGTCACTATTCAAAACCACCAATTTGTATCCAGCCCTGCTTTTATCTGCTTGTCATCTGTAACCACTCAGGAAATCCATTTCTCACTTTATAGTGGTAAAAACGAACAAACAGCAGCTGATAGCAAACTTTGCAAATTCAGGTTCAAAGGAAAAGGGTATTATAGTAACTTACTTCTGGTGACCACTTAATACCATCCAGAATAATTTTAATTTCTAGATTTCTTTATGACCATTGAGTAAATTAAACCTTTCATCTTGCTTTCCTTACCTTCCCACCCCAATGTGGCTCACTGAGTACTGGAAGGAAACAAAGTCCATGCTGTACAAAGGAGATACCCTACCCACGTTTACACAGAGATGGGATCAGAAAATACATAGCTGTTTTTCTCTGGAATTTTCCACTACAGGGAAAACTACCTGAGTGTTCTCCCAATACATTACTCTGTGGATGGTTAAGAAGAAATCTTTGGAATATATATCTTTAAATTCCCAAGAGCACATTTTGTTTGTTTATTTATTTATGTTTGTTTTGAAACAAGAGTCTCTTTTTGTAGCCCTGGTTGTCTTTTAAGTCTCTTTGTAGCTCAGGTTGGTCTCTAACTCAGAGCTCCACCTGCCTCTGCCTCCCATGTTCTTGGGATGACTTTTTTGTACACTGTGTCAAGGTTGTCTTTGTACTCAATTGTTAATTCTGCACAACCACAGAGCAGAGTACAGGCTGGACTGTATTGTTAAGCATCACCTGTATCATATTTTGTAAACACTCCTTCCAACACCTTCTGATTGGTTTAATAAAGAGCTGAACAGCCAATAGCAAAGCCAGGAGAGGAAGGTGGGACTTCTGGGCAGAAATTATGGACTCTGGGGAAATGAATCTGAAGTGGGAAGATTTTCCAATCAGAGATGGGGGTGGGGTGGGGGGTGGAACAGTGCCAGGACTAACATTGAGAGGTAATGCACTACATGGCAAAATACAGATAAGAGCTAGTTGGGAACAAGCCTAAGCTAAGGCCAAGCTTTCATAATAATGAATAAAAAGTCTCCATGTCATTGTTGGGAGCTGGAGGTCCAAGATAGCCCAACTATAATTGGCACCCAACATTTATTCAAGTACTGGGATTAAAGGTGTGTACCACCATACCTGGCTTCAAGATTCTTCTGGATAAAATGTCTAAAGCTCAATTGCTTAATTCATGGACACATTCCCTGACCTGTCAAAAGCTCCAAGCACAAACTACTTTAGAAAAGAGGTGATTTCAAACTGGCAGCTCAGGCTTCTTCCTAATACACAATGGCCAAGAGCAAAAACAGACCGCTAGGCTAGAGATGGACTGCTGAGGGCAGGGTTGCCTCCATCTCTACTGTCACCCTGCCATCCCAGCGCCAGAGGTGTCTACTTCCTGCATTCTTCACAGGAAAGCAAGCACCTTAAGAAGCCACTGCAGAGGCTGCAGGACCCATCCACAGCATTACATCTTTCTCTGTCATATGCCATGATTCTGCGCAATATTTATATGCAAAAAAGTAAGCTGTGACTTTCTGCCCCTGTCTCTTTAACTTCACACTGCTAACTATGTGTTCCCCCCAATGCTTTCCTCTCAATCCTCTTCCTCCTTAACTCCTATTTATGCCACTCAACCATTTCTATTAGGTCTTCATATTTCCTGCCAGAGTTTTCCTCTTGCCTCCATCCTCACCAGAGCACTCTAAAATGGCAACTTCTTCTGCTATGCTGTCTGGTTATATATCTGTCTCTTTATCAGGTGTGAACTCTGTACATGCAGACAACATTCTCCATCTGCACTTCACTGTGTGAGGTGCACACTGAGCATGCACACGTTTAGTGAACTAAAAGGAAAATAAAGACATCCTACCTGGGGAGTTATTACTTTCCTGCCTTTAACTAAACTCCTATATTGAGAAAACAATAATACACAATTATATTTTATTCCACCATTATTATGAATTAAAAGTAATCTGATTTTAGTGATACCACAAACTATTTTGGAAGGACATGGTAAAGGATATGAACCACACAAAAATGGAGTCAATAACTGCTAAAACAATGTCACTCAAAACAACAGCTAAATGTTTAGAACCCTGAAAGATAAAAGCAGGTAAAGCCTGAATTTACATGTTTCAAATGCAGTGTGCAAGTACCATCTGATGAAGAAAAACAAGTTTGCTTTTCCTCACCTACAATGCCACGTATGGTTTTATATCTTGATGGAATTGTGTTTAGCACATAGAAATAATCTGTTTTGGAAACAACAGATATAATTTCTTACCAATTTATTTTATGCTAGAAATAAATGTATTGGCAAAGAAATAAAATGTCTGTCATGTCCCAATCTCAACCAGACCTGCCAATCTCCTTCCTCTTCATGCCAAACCAAGAGCTGGGACTATCAAAGAAACTGGTTTCTGACCTCCCCTGACTGTAAAGGGACTCACTCATGCAAAACAGGCAGAGTAAAGGTGGAAGACTGTGTGGAAAGGAAGTAACAACTATAAATTAGGCTTCTGCTTCAACAATCACATTTAAAACAGCCACTATCTAAATTGCTGAGTATATAAAATTTTAAATGTATAATATTGTGTTTATATGTGGGATATTATTTTTCCTAGTCTTTTTATCAAAGATTAATTTCCTATGAATTATTTATACATATATATTTAAATATATATGAACAAATATGCTTAAAGAATGAAAGAACATGTTCATAACACAGAATGCAGATGCATCAAGACAATGGAATGAGGCTTTTTAAAACTGCTGAAAAATGTCCTTTAAGAGCCAAACATAGGACTGAAAGGGGGAGCTGTTGGGGGGAAAAAAGAAATACCTTAAACTAAAAAAAAAAAGAAAAAAACACTGTGGAAAAGGAGGGGGGGTTGAGGGGGAGGAGGGGGGAAGGGTGGGACTGGAGGGGGGAGTAGGGAGGGGATTGTGATTGAGATGTAACTTGAAGAAATAAAAAATAAATTAAAAAAAAATTAAAGAAAAAAATGCTCTGAGCTTCCCATTGAGCTCAAATGTGTTCTGGTAAAATGCAAGACTCTTTGGCTCAGGGGAACTACAGTAAATTCCTTAGCCACATGGCCCTCGACCACTTCCTAAGAAGAACCCACGCTCTGGACTTTCATGGAATTGTTGGGTTGTTTTGCTTTTTTTCCTTAGGGCTTATCACAGACTAAAACACCAATACTTCCTTAGAGGACAAAGTGCTGCTTCCCACATAATCAGTCTTCCCTGAATGTACTCTCCTCCTGGGTCTTCCGACAGTGGGACTTGCTGACTCCCCAGAGAGCAAGTCTAGTCACAGCAAAGTTAGAGCCATGTGAGAGGAAGGAACTAACAGAGGGAAGAGCATAATTCCCTTTCTGCCCATCTGATTCATTTCTAAGCCCAGGATTAAGAAAGATATGTCGGGCTGGAGAGATGGCTCAGCGGTTAAGAGCACTGACTGCTCTTCCAGAGGACCCGGGTTCAAATCCTAGCATCCACATGGCAGCTCACAACTGTCTGTAACTCCAGTTCCAAAGAATCTGATGAAACACATGTAGTCAAAACACCAATGTACATAAAATAAAAATAAATTAAGAAAGAAAGATATATCTGGGTTTAAACTATGTAAGGGCAGAGACGGACGTCCCTAGTGACCACAGGCATTGTGTGGAAGGAGCTACTACTTCCAAGGATGACACCAGTGGTGCTTTTACCATCCGGCACTTTAGGAAGCACTCTTCAGGGCTGTTCCTTCACCAAGTATTAAAAAAACCCAGACTATTCCATTTGAAAAAAGTTCAAATTGGGACATCCTCATACATTTTTATCTTAAAAACAAAGAAAAATGAAGACAAAGTATGATAGCAATATATAGCAACAAAAAGGGGTGACTAGGTTAATGTGGTTTTTTACCCCGATGACTCTCATGACACCTTCAATGGCTGCAAAGATCAAGTAAAGCAGTCCCAGTCCAATCACCCGGTGCATGACTGTTCCTAACCGCGGCCTGGAGTGAGCGAGAAGAACGGGGGAGAGAAAGCATGGGTCAGTAGAGGGAACTCGGAACAGCAGCACACAGGGCACTGTCCAGTACACATGGGTCAGTAGAGGGA
>CAJQZJ010014957.1:5057741-5070043 GCA_907164525.1 Lophiomys imhausi
CATGGGTCAGTAGAGGGAACTCAGAGCAGCAGCACACAGGGTACTGTCCAGTACACGGCAGTGCTTGGGACTGCATTCTCTTTCACAGGACACAGCCACAGGCCAGGGACCACCAAGTCCCTGAAGCTGTACAGGTGCCAGTGAAGAACCTGTGTGAGACCACAAAGGGGCCAGAGGATTTGAAGTTTAAGCAACAGGACGAACATAACCAAGGACTACTTCTTAGAGTGGAGGAGCAGGCTGAAGAACACAGGAAGGGACATGCCGGCTTCTGAGGGCTGGCATAGATGACAGCGTCCATTAACGGTAATGACAGACAGAACAGAACACTATGCTGAGGAGCACAAAGATCTTGTGACCGGACACAGAGCAAAGTGAGTACAAGGAACCTCAGTGCTCTCCTGTTTCCTGCCTCTCACCCCAGAGCAGGGGTGATAACATAATTTGGTTTTTAATCTTTAAACTTAAAAGTTAAAATGACATTTTTGATTCTTATAAATGAGTAGGGGAAAATACATTTTCTTTTACAATTAACAATATAGATGGGACCTACAAATCAGAAGTCATTGCACATATATTTCAAAATACTTAAAAAACCCATTTCCCAGAGTAATTAGAAGGGAAAATGGCTTTGAAAACATATCTAAGGCAGCCATGTTAAAACAAAACCCAAGGAAGAAGCTAAGCGTCAGCCGTGGAGAAGGGACCAGGGTGGCAGCTGCAGGTTACAGGCAAGGAAGGGTTTGGAATGCAGCCCAGGCTGGCCTTCAACTGGGGATCCTTCGGACTCTACATGCTGTGCTGGGATTCCAGGCATCAATAGACCTAGCTGTGACCTAACAATTTTACTCCACAAAAAAGTTTTCCTCAAGAAAAACAAAACATGTCTACCTAAAAGCGTGTTTGTCAGTGGTCATGACAACTTTACCATTATTGTCAAAAATTAGGAAAAAACTTTAACCAGCTAGATAGCCCAACACATTAATAGCCCAAGAGCATCCTCATTACCTCGGGAATCAGGAAGCACACTTCATGGAGAAAATACTCGGTGTGCCCCCTTTAAGATAAAAGCATAAGCTGCTGAGAAGCACAGCTCCTGCTCACCTTCCTACCTTTAGAATGGAGAGAACTGTGGGTAATGATCCCCTACTAGGCAGCCAGAGAAATTACAGACTAGCTCCCAGCACCGTTAAGAGGCTAGCAACTTGGCTAATCCCCACTCTGTAGCAGTGTTTGTCTATACCGGTCACATTCAATTAGAAATGAAATTAAATAAAACAACATTTGCAAAAGTGACCTATGAGTCAATTAACCGATGGTATGTGAGAAACTGGGGCTTAAATGGAAATAAATCATGCTAGTCCTTATGGTGGTCAGAATCCTCCTTCCACCAGAGGGGATGGCAGATCAGAATTATGACAGTTAAGAGAAAGATCTGCGATTCAAAGACAGCTGGGTTTGCATGCTTGCATCTGGGCTAACAGTCTCCACTGTCCTTGTGAATGTAACACCAGACACAGCCATTCATCTCTGCCTGGATCCCAGAGTCAGCTCAGCTCCGTCATCCGTTTTTGCTTCACCGCTGTCTATCCATCAGGAAGGGCCTGGGAGCCTGACATCGTGCCTAGCTGTACTCCCGCACGCAGTAAGAATCAGCACGAAGGCATAAGAATGCAGATCCTAGAAATCATTCTTAGTACCACTTTCCCACCTCTGCCTCTGCCATGGACACATCAGTGCTGCGTCCTCAGTGACACATGCAGTTAAAACACCTGCCAAACATTCACACTACTGTGCAAAGAGGCCTGCTGAAGCTACCAGTGCACTTTCTACTTCAGAATGGCCTTCCCTTCAGCTCTCCAAAGCTGCCTGTGCCTGTGCTGTTAGAGGCTTAGGTGGGAGGGACCCTCCTGGTTCCCTGGGTAGGTCAATGGTACCACAGGCCATTAGTGGGTCTTGCAGGTGCTAGTGACTGAGATGGCGACTATCTTCACAGTCTCCTACTAGAGACCATCCACCAAAGAAAGATAGGTGTTCCTGTTGGTTACAGCCCTCCCCAGCACTGAGTTCATCTCCGGGTCCTCATCCCCACCCCGATTGCTTTACAGACAGTAACCGTGTTGCCACCTGCATGGCTAGGAGCACTGGCCCTGCCACTACCATCACTGTTACAAGCGGAATCCCTGCAAGTTAGGCCCATCCCATGTTTCTTGGATACCTAGGTATATCCTACTCAATGCACATTTCTTGTATTAGCCCTAGCCCCTGTGCAAACTTGTTAAAACAATGAAGTTGAGACAGAAGTAAACAGGCCCTGAGAAAGGCAGAGTCAAGAGTGGTGTGGCCAATCCCCTGCCTTCCTCTGTCAGTCCCTGTACCTCAGTGGCTCTAATGTTAGAATGGGGTGTCCAGACTTCATGGCCTTATGGTCTGCAGGGCAAGGGAAGACAGTATGTCCAATGAAAAATAAATGGTCCCTAGTTATGATGGCTCTGCACTTTGAGCCTGGATTTGCTGCATCTTTATAAGACACAGACTGCCTGAGAAATAAGGAATGTGCTACAGCACATGCCTATAATCTCAGCACTTAGGAGGCTCCGGCCATCTTCGTGACTGGGATTCAAAATTTAGAGAGAATATAAAATGGCTTGTCCATGCACGTTTTTTAAATCCATGCTCCTGCAGAGTCTTCCCTTGAGGATTCAGGTTGCAACACTGACAAGTTCTCAGTTCCACAGAGTTCCAGAGGTCATGATGTGCATGGGCTGAAGCACTAGACTGGAGAGATAGGAACTATTCAATGCAGAGTACTCACTTCACAATGCCATAACCCAAGCTCACAATGATCACAAGCAGGCGAGCCAATGTCCTCTTAACTGCAGATATCAACTCCGCAAATATCAGTAAACCTTGGGCTGGGGGCGAGAAAAGAAAACAATTGACTATGTGTACTTTAGGAGACCTTCTAACCAAGACTCTAAAAATTTACCAGGTGCAATGACACTGACATCAGACCAGTTAGCCGCAGGTGACTTAGAAGCCATTTAACCCAACTGATATCAGGCCTCAGTGGAAGGCGGCAACACTATGTCCTGAAGCCCCAGAAATCTGGTCAGCTCTACTGAGCAGTTTTCCCATGTCACCTGTAACCCACCAGAGTTCCCTCCAGCTACACCCCTCCTCACGTTTAGCAAGCACCTGAGAGCCATCGAGCTCTCTGGAGCTCTCTTCTGACGTGTGCCTCCGTCATGCGTCCATTTAAAATGTACATGTGCAGTAGTGAAGTGCTAGCCTAGAGTGTGCAAGGCCCTGGGTTCAAACCCACAGAAAGAAGTGAGAGGATTCATTGTGCTCCTGCTCCATGACCGTTGATAAGAAGAGGCAGCCGGACCCTATCTGCACAGACTTTGAACTCCGGCTAGGCCATGTCAGCAGACACAACTCAGCATGGGGAGTGCTGCAGGTGACACGGTGACCCTGGGACTAGGAGAAAGAGCAGCCTAATACACATTGTGGGGATGCAGCATAACTGGCCTGGAAAACTCACGGAAGGTGACATGCAAATGAGGACTTAAAAAACTAAATGGAAATGTGGGGGGGAAGGAAAGGGCCAATACATCAGCCCTTGGGAAGCACAAACAAGGGAAAAGCACCATGATTATGAGGTAGAGTGCAATGAGGTACGAGCAATGAGCAGAGGTCAGGACCACGCATGGCTCTGCACACTCTGTTATGGAGTCTAGACTTAATGCTGAAGGCACTGGGAGGTCAACACAGTAAACAGAGGGGAGGAATTGGTAAACTACAGTAAAGGAGCCAAATCTGGCCTTGCATATTTCTGTAAGTTTTATCATAACATAGACATGCTTAATTTTTTGTGGTGTTGTTGTCTGTGGTTGCTTTTCACAATGGCAGAGCTCAGTAGTTATAACAGAGACCAATGTGGTATGCAAAATCAACAATATTTAGTACATGGCCTTTACAGGACTCTTCAAATATACTGACAGTGACCCAGAATTTCTTTGCCAACTCCTCTGGTGACACCTGAGATGAAGGAGTTGGATTCCCTGATGGCTGCAAAAGGCACTTCATCTCTTCATGGATCTCTGGTTTTTACTGTTCTTCAGTTCATACCACCCTTGCTCTCTCTAGGTAAGAGATCTTTACCAGAACAGAAAGGACCTTCTATGACATTGCCACGTTTCAACCCTACTAACCCCCATCCCACCCCTGACAGGACTTGGGAAGGAATTCAGGGCCTATGTAAGCTAGGCAAGCTATCCACCACTGGGATACACCTCCAGCATTTCACCATCTGACTTAGGGCACATATGCAAACATCTCTGTGCCTGTATACACAAGCCCATACACAGCAGAAACAGCTCTACTATGCAGCTCTCCATGTTGGCCCTTTGTTTACTCTTTTGTAGACATGTTTTTAGCCTTTCTATTTGGAGAAATTTCAAACACTCCCCAGCAGAGAGAAATGAGTGTAATAAACTTCTATGAATCCATCACTCAGCTTCAGTAAATAGCAACTTGAGTCCAAAGTGGTTTCATGTATATTTCAATTCATTTTTTTTCCTGGAGTTGGCATCACTATGTTTGTTAATAATCTATACCAAGATCATATGTAACTGTACTCAAAAGGACATTTTTACCCTTTTGAAATCTTCTCTCCCTTTCCAAAGTGTCAGTGGTAAGACTGAACCCTCACTTCTCTGGCCTGCTTGGCTCTATCTTCTACAAGCGTGAGGCACACATCTGACAAGGGTAACAGCAACCTTGACAGCTTCAAACAGCCCACTGTGCCAACCACAGTAGTGGCTCCTTTGGTCATAGGAAGCTCTTGCAGGGTACAGAGAGAGGAAAGCAGACTACAGCCACCACACACTTTGGTGCTACTCATTCTACTCTGGAGCCAAAGAGCCTTCCTTTTCTTTTTTCTTTTTTAGGTTTTTGAGACACGGTTTCTGTGAGTAACAGAGTCCTGGATACCCTGGACTTACTCTGTAGACCAGGCTGACCTCTGCCTCTCAAGTGCTGGGATTAAAGGTGTACACCACCACAGCTGGCTTGAGCTTTTCTTTCCTTTTTTCTTTTATTTTTAAGAGACGGGGTCTCGCTATGTTGCTCAGGCTGGAGTGCAGTGGCTATTCACAGGCGCGATCCCACTACTGATCAGCATGGGAGTTTTGACCTGCTACGTTTCCGACCTGGGCCGGTTCAGTCCTCCTTAGGCAACCTGGTGATCCCCGCTCCCGGGAGGTCACCATATTGATGCCGACCTTAGTGCGGACACCCGATCGGAACAGCGCACTACAGCCCAGAACTCCTGGACTCAAGCGATCCTCCTGCCTCAGCCTCCCGAGTAGCTGGGACTACAGGCATGCGTCACTGCGCCCTGCCCCTTTTTTCAAAGAAGAGGAAAAAAATTTGAAAAAAGGATATCAAAAGCATTGGCCACACCTAAAGTATCTTTACCCATATCTTGTTAGTGTTTTAATACAATTAGAGAATGGGAATTTTCTTTTTCCAGAAAGAAAAGTGAAGAGAAAATTAGTAAAAAGAAAACATGGAGGGACACATCATAGCTCAGACGATCAGGATCCTACTCCGACACTCTCACTTTTGGGTAAGGGTGGAGGATGCACAAGCCTATACACCAGAGAATACCAGTGTCTCAACTACTCTCCACCTTATTCCCCTTAGACAGAGTCTCTCCATGAAGCTTCACCTAGGCTGCTAGCAAGCAAGCCCCATGTATCCCCTATAGCGCTGGGGCTGTGTGTGCACAGCCACATCTGGTGCTGATTGGTACTGGGATTCTGCCTCAGGTCTTCATGCTTTCTTAGTAAGTGTTTTTCCCACTGAGCCATCTTGCAAGCTTCTTGACATGCTCTTGTTAACTTCCATCCTCTTTACTGGCAACATAGCTATTTGCAAACCTACGTACAAAAGGAGCCTTCCTACAGTTATGCTCACACTAGCTAAAATACACTATACACAACTCATGGAAACAGTAAAAACTTACTTGACAGTCCAGTGCTGTTGATGTTTTGGTATTCACTATAAAAAACTGCTTTTTCAAGCATTCCTAGGAAAATAACAGCTGCAATCCAGAACTGGATTCTTAATATATCTTTCCAGTAACAGGCAGACCACATCAGCCAGAGAACACCATATAATATGTAAACAATACACATCACCATGTAAAACTGCAGGAAGAGAAACAGTGTTAGCCCCTGACTCTTCTGACCCTATGGAAGTGACATCTCTTCAGTCTCCCACCCTTCATTTCTTAGTCATGTTGGAAGCAGAAATCGAGGGCATATCAAAGCAATATCTACAAAGAAATTATTACTACTGACCTCTTAAAGTTCTTAAAAATTCATTTGGAAAAAAAGAGAAATACTCACAATCATTAGAGGCCAGTCTGATGCAGAGATATATCCATGAGGTCCCACCATAGAGAGAGAAACTAGTGATAGCAGCAAGAGGGAAGAGAAGAAGAAAGATAAGAGCTAATTAAAAATAAGGTTTTAAAAAACATTTTAAACATAAGTTCATTTCTCCCTATCTATTAAAAAAGTATGTTAATATTTAGATAAGCGTCAAGTTTGAAGTCTCCAAAATAGATGTATGGCTAACAAATCCATCTTTGAAACACATGCTGAAACAGACAATATAGACTCACATTAATGACAAGAATTATAGAATACAGATAATGTATGCAAAGGGGTTAAGTATACCATTTAAATCCCAGACTGCATCTGTTCTTTCCGTTTTAATAGAAACAATGAAGATATGGAAGCCATCTTTCTGGGTCCTGGCTACAACATCCTGCAATAGGGAGAAAAAAAATCTTTGTTCTTTGAAACGGATTAGTATATGAGATACAGTTATATAGTTAACACTTTTAAACAGTTTTAACAACTGAACAGATAAAATAGAGGGAAGGAATGGCAGGCAGTGGAAGGGAAGACACTGATGCCATTTTCTTGTCCTACCCCTCTTATCCAAGAGAAGGGAACAAAAGGTTCTTGTCCTCCATACCTTCTAGTACTGATAATGCCACAGGTTCACCAACAGACACCAAAATCCATGAATGCGCAAGTCCTTCATACAAAATGCCATGACATTTGCATAATCTACACACATCTCTTTTATACTTAAAAAATCATCTCTAGATTATTTCTAATACCTAAAAGAATGTAAATGCTTTGCAAACAGTTGTTATATTGGATTATCTAGGGAATGACATGAAAAATGTCTGTAAATGTTCAATCCAGGTTACTTTCTAAACTCGGGAGGCAGAGGCAGGTGGATCTCTGTGAGTTCAAGGCGAGGCTGGTCTACAAAGTGAGTCCAGGACAGCCAGGGCTACACAGAGAAACCCTGTCTCAAAAAACAAAAACAACAACAACAAAAAAAACCCAAGTATTCTTTTTGATTGTTTCTGATCTGCACTTGGTTGTCTATGGACGCAGTGTCCAGGGATGCAAACCTGCAGGAGCAGGGGCCAACCCACACGGACTAAATGACTCAACTGTGTCAGGGTGCTCTGTTACCAGCTGTTCCACTGACAAAGCTGTCAAGTGGGGCTGGAGAGATGGTTCAGAGGCTAAGAGCACTTGCTGCTCTTCCAAAGGACCAGAGTTTAGTTCCCAACACACACGTCAGGTGGCTTCCAACAGCTTGTAACTTCAGTTCCAAGGGGTCTCAATACACTTGTAACACACACACACAAATTTAAAAAACTAAAAACTGCCCCATGATAATGCTAATGAACCTTCCAATGACCCTGCAAAATCAACATGGCACAGTTCACATTCTTTTTTGATTCATTTCCTACTCCTCCACATAAGAGAGTTAGTACAAAGAGTCTGTCCCAGGCACTGCAGGGAATATCATCCTATTAGAGTTTATTTAGAACGGCTAAGGAAAAATGTGAAGTCACTCTATAAAGATAAATTTAAGCTCTCCTGTGCGCAACTCAGTCCCACACATAACTCCTCTTAAGTTCTGTACTTCTACTCAGTCTTTTGTCACTTTCTTAGTAATTCTCCAAAATGCACAACATCCCTTTCCTGCTGTACTACACTCCTGTTTCTCATTGTACACCCTTGATGACAACAGCAGTCCACTGCTACGCTGTCCTCAACAAGGAAAACTGGAATTAAAAAAACAAAAACAAAACCACAAAAAACAGCTGCAGAGCTAGTCTTCAAAGAGATTTTTAAGCAAAAGCAGAAATAATATCTGCAATATATATAGAAACAAAAGAAAATATACTGTTTTAAATAGTCCCTTTTTTTCTTTCCCAATTTTAGTTATTATCATTCTCCAAGCGATCATCAGATTGATTTTTTTCAATCTCACTGTAATTCATGCATACTGGACTTAAAAACAAAAGGGTTTACCGTTGATCCTTCCTGGCTTGAAATGTTTCTGATGCCTGTTAATTCTTTATTCTGGAAAAGAGTAAAACAATTCCACTCTATATTACCATATTTCTATGGAGAAACGTAGTTTTTAATAATTAAGACAAAAAACCTTTAGAACAAAATAGATTTAAAAGTTAAATATCAGAGAACAAGTCTCATCGTACTCTGAACATGAGTTAGAGTTCTACTTAAAACTTGCTTCCGCAATAGTGTGACTGATGTTGGAGAGTGGGTGCTGCTAAAAAAGTGCAGGGAATACACAGGGCTTGTGTGCGCAAGTTCTGTACTTGGTCAAGGTCTGTGGTTTCTGGAAACCAGTGAGGCGCATGCGTGTAATTTTCTGAATGCTTATTATGCTTCCACATACATTTTAAAAAGAACTTTACAGCTCACCCTGAGTGAGCTGACCCAGACCCAGAAGGACGCACATGGCATCTAGTCACTTAGAGTCGGATTTTAGCCATATAGTACAGGATAACTACACTACAACCAACGCAGTAAAGAGAACATGGACATAGACTGTGTTACCTGTCCATGAGACACTTTTCCCTGGTGGGTCTGCCTTGTAGGCCCCCAGTGTATGAGGAGGCTCTTGGCCCTCTTATGACTGCTGAACTGGGGAGGGGGACTATTATGTAGGGACACTCCACTCCAGAGGAGTGGGATGGAAGGGATGGGGGTAGAGGGTGGGAGGGCGGGACTGGGAGGGGTGGAAAGAGGACACTGAGATGGAGATGTAACCTGAAGTAATAAATAAACATTAAAAAAAAAGAACTTTACATTTTTTTACTAAAGATATTTTCATTTTAGGATTTTCAGGAAAAAGAAAATTACAATGATCCATGCCCTCGCTGTCTACGTGTCTTAGTCAGGGTTTCTATTGCTGTGAGGAACACCATGACCAGAAGCAGCCCAGGAAGGAAAGGGTTTGACTCTCACAGCTCTCAGGTCACAGTCCGTCACTGAGGGAAGTCAGGACAGGAACCCAGAGGCAGGACTGAAGCTGAAGCCATGGAGGAACGCTGCTCACTGGCTTGGTCCCCACAGCTTGCTCAGCCTGCTTTTTATACCATTCACGACCACCTGTCCAGTGGTCCTGTGCCACCGGTGACCCAGAGTGAACTGGGCCCTCTCACATTAATCATTATTTTAAAATGCCACACAGACTTGCCTACAGGCAATCTGATGGAGACATTTTCACAACTGAAGTTTCTCCTCCTAGATAACTCAAGCTTGTGTCAGGTTGACTACCCTACTCCAGAAAAAAAAATTTTTAAAAACCTAGGATACCAGGTATGACTATGACTGCTTTATTAACATTTATGACACCACTTACTGGGAGAGAAAACAAACACACAGTAAGGAGTGCTCAGGTTGTTAAATGGCGAAAAGGCAAGACCTTTGGTAAGGGCAATAGACCACTGGCCCTAACAACAGAGGGGTTACTGGTAACCCTGACTGGAGCTCATCTGATAGGATGCTGGGAGCAAAAGCCTGAAAATGGTGGAGAGAAGAATGAGAGGTAAAATGGGAGAGAGCAGATCATAAAAACGTCTTATAACACTGAAAAGAGAAAGAACCGGAGGCATGATGGTGCACACCTTTAACCCCAGCCATTTGGAGGCAGAGGCATGAGTTTAAGGACAGCCTTGTCTACCTAGAGAGTTCCAGGTCAGTCAGGACTATACAATTAGACTGTCTCCAAGAAAAGAAAGAGAAAAAAGAACAAAAACAAATAGGATACCATTTTTTTTTCTTACATCCTAACAAACATATGCAAAAACTAAAACCAAGACTTAAAGACAAGGGCCTTCCTTTCTGAAAACCTGACAAGACCTTATTCAAGTTTGGTGTTTGTATTCACTTCAAATAAAATAAAATGATTTTAACATAACTGATCGTAACAAGGCAGGTACTCACATTTAATGAAGGAAATGCCTGTGTGTCGCTGCTGCAATCTAAATTTTCGCTTTTTGTTGTCCAACAGTCAATGTTCTTGAAATAAGCACAGACGTCGCCATGACCCTGCAGCTCGTGCTTTTGCGACAGCTCCTATCCAAGGTCAAATTCTAGGTTATAATTGACTTCTACACCTTTTTTCTCTAGGAGATTTAAAAAAAAACCCTTCATATCTAAAGAATACCAAGAATTAATTCAGTTTAGAATATTTGAAAATATGCAATAAAATACCAAAGAGAAAAAAATATTAACTGAGACTGTAAGCGTCACTGAGGACCACAGTACTTTAGCCTCTCCAGGGCGGGTGTGCTCGGCAGGAAGCTCAAGCAGGGCATCATGTGAGGGAAGAGTAAAACACACCAGTAGGTGGCCATGGGGTGTGACTGTTAATCCCAGACCTTAAAGGATGAAGCACAAGAAAAGGCGATTTAACACTAGCCTGGGACACACAGGGACACTTTGTCTCAAAAAAACAAAACAATAGCTGAGAAGTGTGGTGCACACCTTTAATCCCAGCACTTGGGAGGGAGAGGCAGGTGGATCTCTGTGAGTTTGAGGCCAGCCTGGTCTACAGAGACAGTTCCAGGATGGCCAGGGGTACAGAGAAAACCTGTCTTGAAAAAACAAAAACATGAAAACAGCAAAATTTACTGACCATGGTCTATAAAACAAAGTAAAAATTAATGTGTCCATACTGTTGCCTGGGATCAATAGAAAAGATAAAAGATAAGAGAAACGGCAGCTCATTCACAAAGGAAAATGCTAAAAAATATAAAACTGAAAATAAAACAAATAAAATCATTTGGCAACTATTGTAATAACGATTGGTTCATAAGGCAAGATTCATAAAAGGCTGCTAAAACGAATGGACAAATATTTGATGGGAAAAAAACCAGGACATTTACATAGCTGTAAAAATACTGTTTCACACACCAACTTTACAGTGGAGAGAGCAATACTTCCTCAATCTCATGTTTAAGTTAGCATCATCAAACAGAGGACAACTCAACACTGTGTGGAACGCCTGTACAAGCACCTACTGGAATCTGATCATGAAGAAGCAGACGTAGTCAAGTTGAGGGACATTTTGCTCTACATGAAAAGGCAGTACTAATAAAATGGAAACCCAACATTACTCAGGATAGAAGCCAAACAAATAATGGAGAAGCTTTCCATGTAACTATCATGAAACTCATCAAAGAGCACCTTGCCAGAGGCCACAGGAACCCCTGGAATCCAGGAGAGGAGGAGACTCCATTCTTGGCATAGCCTCTTTCTTCCCCTCTCTGACCTTCCTCAGACGTGTCCACTTTTTTCTCCTAGAGGACTGACTTGAACTCAGGAAATCTACTCATCCTCCTGAGGTTCTGGGTTCCCAGAAACTCACTGTTTGAATGATGTGAAATCTCAACTTCCTTCTCAAATTAAGTTGATTTGTTAAAGCCCTTTATTAATGGCCCCCACAAGCCTGACTTAAACATTACTAACATTTTCTTAAGATACCTCACAAGGTTACAAAGTTCATGATTTTGTCAAGAAGCATATACTTTCATTTATTGTTTTAGTCCCAAAATCAACTTAGAGCATTTCTAAAATCATAAGCTCACTTTCATTTGGTGTGCTATTAAATTATAAGTTTTCCTTCACAGCTCTGTACACACTAAAGACTTGTTTTTGCAGGCACAGTGACACACGTCTTTAATTCTAGCACTCTGTTCAAGGCTAGCCTGGTCTATAATGTGAGTCCAGGACAGCCAGGACTTGTTACACAGAGAAACCCTGTCTCAAAAAACCAAAAGAAGAAGAAGAAGAAGAAGAAGAAGAAGAAGAAGAAGAAGAAGAAGAAGAAGAAGAGGAAGAGGAAGAGGAAGAGGAAGAGGAAGAGGAAGAGGAAGA
>CAJQZJ010014957.1:5079010-5100275 GCA_907164525.1 Lophiomys imhausi
CTTCCTTCCTTCCTTCCTTCCTTCCTTCCTTCCTTCCTTCCTTCCTTCCTTCTTTCCTTCCTTTTTTCTTTCTTTCTTTCTTTTTGTAGCTTTACCTGTCCTGGAACTTGCTCATAGACCAGGCTGGCCTCGAACTCACAAAGATCCACCTGCCTCTGCCTCCCAAGTGCTGGGATTAAAGGCGTGGGCCACCATGCCCATCTCTTTGCTTCTAACTGGAAGTATTGGGTCATAATTTTAGATTTTTGTGGAATGACCAGGCATGTACCACAATGTCCAGCTAGTGTGACACATTTAAATAGCCTCTAACTCCAGACTCAGATTTTTTTTTTTTCGAGGCAGAGTTTCTCTATTTAATAGAGCCTCATCAAACTCACAGCATTCCGACTGCCTCTGTCTCCCGAGTGCTAGGCTTAAAGGTATACGCCACCATGCCTGGCTGCAGATGTGCATGCTTAACTTGAGATGCTCTCTACCTATGATGGCCATATCAAAGCATAACCCAATCAAGGGGCAGGGAGCAGAGGTGCTTAGCTCTGTTCATCCTTGGAGCATTGCTATCCCTGGGAGGGTAGTTTAAGTCCCATGAGGAAGACAGAATAGCTTTTCCAAAGTTTGAGGAAAGCAAAGAAAAACAGCATGTCAGTTGGAAGCCCAGCTCAAGCATAGAGGGTGGACTGTGTACTGTGTGCACAGAGCCAGACAGAATCAGATTCCCTGGAACTAGAGTTACAACTAGTTGTGCGCCTCCATGTAGGCACTGGGAACTGAACCTGGGTCCTCTGGAAGAGCAGCCAGTGCTCTTAACCACTGAGCCACCTCTCCAGCCCTGAATTGACGTTTTTCTTTTCTTTTCAAGCCTGGAGATGGGTATATGAGCAGTCACACAATTCTTTCTGCCCTATTTGTATAAATTTAGCTCTTCAATAGTAATGAGGTTGCACTATATACATTGGAGATTTGTACTGGCTATAGTAATAGGGTCTAAGTTTACATTCCTACTTAAAACAGCAATAACCAGACCAAATGTATGAAATCATAGGTTTTAGGACACTGGGCTTTGGGTGATGAAAGACAGTTATGCCCAAAGAAGTAGTCGGACATGGACACACACACACACACACACACACACACACACACACACACACACACGTCAGCACATACACACGAGGAGGGGGCGGGGATTAAGTCCTGTGATTCCTCCTATGATTTCCAACTTGAGGAAGATTATTTCAGACTGTGGAACAGGAAGGAACAACCCAGACAGAGGTGGCAGGCTCTGAGAAGACAGAGGTGGGAGTTCATTGTGAGCTAGGAGCTGGGGTGTACAAGAGGAAACAGGGAAAAGAGAGACTGGGGTAGAGTAAGACTTGCTGAGATCTGCAGAAGGCCCTCTGACTCTTCAGCAGAGATCTTGGCCACTGTACATGGAGAATTACCACTGTTCCTTGTACTTCAGAATTCTGAACAGGCATTAAAAGAATACTATGAATGCTCATATTTCCTTTTGTTCTGTTTTTTTTTTTTTTTTTTGGTTTTTCGAGACAGGGTTTCTCTGTGTAACAACTCTGGCTGTCCTGGACTCGCTTTGTAGACCAGGCTGGCCTCAAACTCACAGTGATCCACGTGCCTCTGCCTCCCGAGTACAGGGATTAAAGGCATGCGCCACCACGCCCAGAATGCTCATATTTCTTAAAACATATTTGTGTACAACCTACACACATCCTCCTGAACAATTTTGAGTATCTAGATATCCTACCTTTTGAAAATAACGTTTATTGATTTATTTGCGGAGGGAGCATGCACATCCCATGATGGACATGGCAGGCCAGAAGACAGCGTCCAGTAGTCAGTTCTCTCTCTCACCACGTGGATGGAGGGGATCAAAGTCAGGTGGTGAGATTTGGCAGTCAATGCCTGTAACTTTGAGCCATCTGGCCTGTCCTAGAGGTCTTTAAACTCTAGTATGTTGTAAATACTATGTAAATAGTTGTACTGCCTTGTTTAGGGAGTAAAGAACTACAGGATGTGGTTCTGTTGAGTTCTGGTCTCGCAGTGTTTACTTTTTTGCTTTATTTCCTGGCATTCAAGGAAAATTCTATCAGAATATCTGTATCTAGTTTTGTGAGAGTCTTTTGTCACAAATGAGGGTTGGTTTTTTTTACAATTTTTCCATGTCTACTGAGATCATCACATGGGTTTTTTTGCTTTATGTTATTAATATGATTTAATTAATTAATTTTTATAGACTAAGTGAAATAAACCCCATTCTTTTTGTTATGGTGAAATATATACAAGATTAAAAAATACCATTTTATCTGTTTCCAAGGATATTGTTTAATAACATCAAAAGTGTTCACTTTTATGCAACCACTGCCACCGTTCTTCAGCAGAACTTTCTCCTTTTCTCCAAATGAAATTCTGTACCCATTAAACACTGGCTCTGTATTTTTCCAGTCCAGGCACCGTTTTCTATTCTGCCTCTCTGAGTCTGACTACTCTTGGAACCTCAGGTACACAGAATTATATAATGTTTATCCTTTGGGGAAGAGAGGGCTTCTTTTACTTAGCATAGTACCTTCAAAGTTCATCTATGCTGTAGCAAGTATCAAAATTCCCTTCCTTTTAAAGACTGAATTTTATTCTGTTGTACTAACATATCTCATGTTGTTTATCCATGAATCTACAGATGGAAATTTTTCTTCTTTCTACCTTTGGATTTTGTGAATGCTGATGCAATGGACATTTGTGTACAAGTTTTTTTTAATTGATTTACTTTATTTTAAACTTTATTATTAAAAATTTAAACACACACACACACTCACAATCATACACCAATGAACCAGACTCAAATACTATACAACTCAATGAACTTCTGTGAACTTAGAATAGCCATTCAGAATGGAAGCCTTTTGGTTTTAAGATCGAGTCCTACTGTGTAGCCCAGGCTAGTCTGCAGTTCATGATCCTCCTACCTCTGTATCCAGAATGCTGGGATTACAGGAATGTACTACCACAGCCAGCTCCTCACACTGCTGGTGCCTGATTTTTAGATAATGTGGTTAGAGCAGGTGTGAAGTGGTCGCTGGTGGTGGCACTGACTTGAGTTTCTCTAATGGCTGATGACACTGAACCTCCTTTGCTTATCTGCCATTTGCACAGTTTGGGAGAAATGTGAGTCCAAGTTCTTTGTTCAGTGTAAACCTGGTTATTTGTCCTCTTATTGCAGAGTTCTTTATATATTCAGGATTCATATCCCTTTTCATTTAGCCTGACAATCCGTGGATTTATTTTGTGAGGTTTTTTTTTGTTTGTTTGTTTGTTTGGTTGGTTGGTTTTGCTTTGAGACAGTGTTTCATGAAACCCAGCCTGACTACAGACTCACTAAGTAGCTGAGGCTGATCTTGAACTTTAGATCCTCTTGCTTCCACATATGGTTCTGGGTTATAGGCATATGCCACCATGCCTGGTTTGTTTGGTTTTGGGGATTAAACCCAGGGCCTTGTGCATGCTAGGCAGTAACTTTACCAACTGAGCTACATTCTCAGTTCAGGGTTCTGGTGCCAAATGTCCTCTGTGTCCTTTATCTGGTTTGGAAGACAGGAACTGGTAAAATAAAAGTTTCAGTCAACAAACATATGGAGGATCCAGAGTGGAGAAGTATGCTGACTGGAATGAAAAACTCATTAAAGGGGCCACAGAGACTGCACAGAACCCCTGCTGTGCAAGCATGAAGCTCACTTTGGGTTCCTGGCACCTGTATGAAAAGCCAAGTCTGTGGTGTGCCTGTTATTCCAATGCTGGGGTGGCAAAAGCAGGCAGATCCTTGGGGCTCACTGGCCAGCCCCTCTGGTCAATTGGTGAGCTCCAGTTTCAGCAAGAGACCCTGTTCAAAAACTAAGGTGGAGAATGATTAAAAGAGACACTCAGAGCCGGGGTTGGTGGCGCACGCCTTTAATTCCAGCACTAGGGAGGCAGAGGCAGGCGGATCTCTGTGAATTTGAGGCCAGCCTGGTCTACAGAGTTCAAGAACAGCCAAAGCTACACAAAGAAACTCTGTCTCGAAAACCAAAAAAGAAAAGAAAGACACTTAGCATTGACCTCTGGCCACCTGTGCATATGCATATACATACTCCTTCACATACATGTACACACACATGCTCACACGTGTATACACACATGCACATACATGTATACACATGCGCACACGTGTATACACACATGCACACATGTGTATACACATGCGCACACGTGTATACACACATGCGCACACATGTATACACACATGCACACACATGTATACACACACACACACATTAGAACAGTCTAACAACAGGTAGGAACTGGCAGAAGAGAAAACTAGTAACTTAAAGGAAGCTCATTAAAGACACCATTTGAAGTACAGGATGAAAGAGAACTAGAGAGACACATTTGGGCCCAGGAAGGAGAAACTGCTCCTTAAAACAAGCCATCAGCAAGTTTGGGGGTGGGCAGCAGCCTGCCTGCCTCCAACCTGCTCACACTGCTGGTGGTGTGAAGCTGTTATGGTTTTCAAACCTCGGCTGATGATCCTTTCCTTCTAAGCTACACCAGGCAGTACCTTACAGCTTACTTTGGGGAAGTTTATCTGTTTCTAGTTCAAAGGTTTCTTAGTCTTTAAACAGGACTTACCAGTTGAGCTGACCACTCTCTATGACTAATAGATACAACAAATCGTGTAAAGTAGAGTAACTTGAGGAATATTCTGTAAGAAATGACCCATCTGAAACTGTCCATTACCTTCTCTGGCTACTAGAGCAAGGTCTAGACTGTCATTCGTAGTTTGTAAGGTCTCAACCTTCAAGCTAGCCTTCCTCCTCTGTATCTGTGAATAGGTGAGTTCATTGTATGTGACCTGTTAACTGCTGCTTGAAGACACTTCTTTGGCTAGATTTATACCTGTGTTCTATGAACACAACAACTAAAAAATATCATATCTTTAAGGAATAGGAAAGGTTCTTTTTTTGTTTGTTTGCTTTCAGACAGGGTTTCCTCTGTGTAACAGCTCTGGCTGTCTTGGACTCACTCTTTAGATCAGGATGGCCTCAAACTTACAGAGATCTGCCTGCCTCTGCCTCCCAAGTGCTAGAATTAAAGGTATATGCCACCACACTCGGTGGAAGGGTTAATTCTTAAACCTAAGAATAATTCTTAAATTTATTTAAGATAGTTCTTAAGTCTAAGAATAATTCGTAGCCAGATATAGTATGCATGCCTTTAATCCCACCACTTGGGAGGTAGATACAGGCCGATCTGTGTGACTTTGAGGCCAGCTTGTTCTACAGAGCTAGTTCCAGGACAGTCAGGACTAACCAGAGAAACCCCGTCTTGAAAAAACAAAAAACAAAACAAACAAAAAATAGAAATAATCATTGCATTTAGATAGGTGAAAAGTAATTAGACAAACCTTACATTAAACAGAACAGTAGTTTTTCAGCCATTTTTATTGAAAAGAGAGGAAATAGAATCTAAGTGGAGGAGCTACTGACATGTTGATGAAAGACTTCCTGATTTCCCATTTATCCTCCAAAGTAAGGGAAGGTCTTTAGAGAGGTGGAAGCTGCTGTTGTGCAAGCTGACTGTGAGACTGGCTGTTTTCCCACCAAGTCAGCAGAAGTCCCAATTTGCTCAAGTCACTGACAGGGAGAAGTTGCAGCATCTTGACTTTGGCGGCCAGAATGGGCTTGATGTCCAAGATAGGTGAGTGATGGTGCTTCTGTCATTTCCATGGGGGAACTTCTGTTTGGTCTGGTGAACTTAGAGGCAGAGGGGAGAGAGAGAGAGAGAGACAGAGAGAGAGACAGAGAGAGAGAGAGACAGAGAGAGACAGAGAGAGAGACAGAGAGAGAGACAGAGAGACAGAGAGAGAGGGAGGGAGGGAGGGAGGGAGGGGGAGGGAGGAAGGGAGAGGGAGAGGGAGGCAGGGAGAGAGAGCATTTTGACCCACCTTAGGTCCCTACATCCTATAGGTAAAGCTTCCACACATGGGGAAGGGACACCAAGGGTTACGTAGTCAGTGACTAACAAGGACCAAATTTGTGCAAAGGGAGCACCTTGCAGGCTCCAGAATCCAACAGTTTGCTTAAGGTAACGAGGGAGAAATGTGATCTTCCCCTCTGCACCTCCTCAATAATGCGTCTCTGGCTAAAGTCTCTCTCTGTCTCTCTCTCTCTTTCTCTCTCCCTCCTTCTCTCTCTCTCTCTCTCTCTCCCTCCTTCTCTCTCTCTCCCTCCCTCCTTCTCTCTCTCCCTCCCTCCCTCCTTCTCTCTCTCTCCCTCCCTCCTTCTCTCTCTCTCTTAATTTAACACAATAAGGAAATATATATTTCTTTTTAAAGAATATTTTAATTTACTCTTTAACAACCTCACGTATATGCATATGGTATATTAATCACATTCATCACCTCTCTTTTCCCTCCCGTCCCTCCAACCCCTCCCTTTCCTAACTTCTTATCCTCTCCTTAAAAAAACAAAACAAAACCAAAAAAAACACAACAGAGTCCAGTATTAGTGCTGCCTGTCTGTGCATTGGTGTAGAGTCATTCACTAGAGCATGGGCAACCTGTGATGGCTACACCCCTGAAGAAAAATGACCCCCCTCCTACACCAAGCAGCTCAACTGCCAGTAGCTCCTCAGCAAGGGGTGGGACCCCATGAACCCCACCCCTTCTGTGCTGGAATGTTCACTGACTTTCTCCAGTGCAGGTTACCACAGCTGTTGGGAGTTCATGAGTACAGAAGCCATGTCCTGTTTAGAAGGCAGTATTTCACAACAACCACCCCCACCCCAACTACAGCTCTTGCATTTTTTTCCACCTGGTCTTCTAGGCTGTCCCCTAAGCCTTGAAGTAACTAATAAAAGTGTTCAATGTAGGACCAAGCACTCAACGATCAGTCTCAGCTCTTCAGCAGTTCCAAGTCACTGTGCTGACAGATGCCCAGTGCAAAGAGAAGTTTCTCTGAGGCAGGTTGCACACAGTGCTATCTACGGGTCTAAGCATAAGAGCTTAGAAGGCAACTTGACAGTATGCCAGGGGAGACATTTCTGCATAGGGAATGAATCCTCAAACTAGAAAGAACCTCAAGCAAGTTTGCAACGACAAAGTTCTTTCAAAGACTATGCCTCATTCCTTATCTATACAGGGGGCCGTAAATGAAGATACTGGTGTCTTGCCCAAGGAAACCAGGCTTGAATAGCCTCCATCCAGCTCTTTCTTCTGGCCACTGTGCTTTATTTATTTTTCCTGTAAAGGCTGTTACAGCTCTCGTTAAGAAAGGGAAGAAAAGCCGGGCGGTGGTGGCGCACGCCTTTAATCCCAGCACTTGGGAGGCAGAGGCAGGCGGATTTCTGCGAGTTCGAGGCCAGCCTGGTCTACAAAGTGAGTCCAGGACAGCCAGGGCTACACAGAGAAACCCTGTCTCGAAAAACCAAAAAAAAAAAAAAAAAAAGAAAGGGAAGAAAGACATAGGGCAAGTAAAGAAAGAGAGAAACAAAGAAAGAGAGAAAAAGAAAGAAAGGAAAGAAGGAAAAAGAAAAGGTCCCCTTAGGAGGCTGGGAAAATCTCACCCTGCGATCACGTTTTTTTCCTGGGATTGTTTATTTCCCTGTCCTCTTGGTCACCCAGCCCTATTCCAAGCTTAGCAGAAGACAATGACCTGACTTGTTTCTTCCCATTTCCTCTCTCAGGCCATAACAGCCACTTTGAATTAAAAGTGACTTTAGTGTATACACAGAGCAGGAAAGGCTCTTTATAGTTAATGCGAATAACAGTAGAGGACTTTGGGAGAGTTAGTGGTCTCCACATTTCCAAGTGTTCAAGGCTGTGGTTGAGAACCCCACAGACCCTGAGTTCTCAGGGAGAAGGTTTAAGTGTGCTGAGTCATGGTGGTGAAGGGGAAAGTGTAATAACAAGCTTTAACGTTGATTAAATATGACTTACTAACAAGCTGACTAGGGCAATAGTGTTACATAGAAATAAGAAATTTAGCTAAAGGGATCTGCCTTGATTGTTACTCAAACAACACTGGCGCACGCCTTTAATCCCAGCACTTGGGAGGCAGAGGCAGGCGGATCTTTGTGAGTTCGAGGCCAGCCTGGTCTACAAAGCGAGTCCAGGACAGCCAGAGATATTCAGAGAAACCCTGTCTCGAAAAACCAAAAAAAAAAAAAAAAAAAAAAAGATAGGTAGCTTACTAATGGGCTTTGCCTGGACATTTAGAAAAATAAAAGAAGTAGAGTTATGCTTCTGAGTTTTATCAGCATTTATGTTTGCAAAGGTTGTATCTTTTGAAATTCTCTCATTAGGGCTCCTTGCTCATTGAACCTTTCCCTAGCAAACTCCCTCAAGGAATGACCCTAGTTGCCAGCTGCCCAGAGAGCAAACACTGCTTGCTTTTAGACAACTGAAATTATGTCTTTTTAATTGATCAGAAATGTAGCCTTTATTTATTTGGTTTTTCGAGACAGGGTTTCACTGTATAGCCTTGGCTGTCCTGGAACTAGCTCTGTAGACCAGGCTACTCTCCAACTCACAGAGATCTGCCTGCCTCTGCCTCCAGAGTGCTGGGATTAAAGGCGCGCACCACCACCTCCTGGGGCAGCTTTTGCTTTTTAAAAGACTTATTTTACTTTATCTGTATGAGTGTTTTGCCTTCAAGTGTGTCTATGTGCCACAATTGTGCTACCACAGTGGAGGCAGATCCTCTGGAACTGGAGTTACAGACAGTTGTGAGCTGCTGCCCCATGGGTGCTGGGAATCCAACTCCAGTCCTCTGCAAGAGTACCCAGTGCTCTTAATGCTGAACCATTTTGCCAGCTCCAGAAACATAGCTGTTGTTGTAGCCACAGTTCTTTGATTCTACAAAACTCACTTAATTGCTCAGGAAATGTAACTTAGGTGTGGGGAGCACCTAGAAGTCACCACAGCCTGCCCCTAGAGGCATGGCAGATGTGGCTGCTTCGTCATATGTGCATCAGCAGGTGGCTATGTCTACAGTCAGTGTTCTGACCTATGAACATCTGAGTGAATAGTAGCCTAACGTTCCCTGAAAAAAAGCAAGCCTGGAACCACCACCACCACTTTGGCGTCAGAGGGCCTGGACAGGAAGCCAGCCTATGACGACCACCAGTCTAGCACCAGGCAAGCATCCAATGGGCTCCCAGGATAGGAAGCAAGCCAGAGACTAGAAGAACTTTGCCTGGCACCATGGACCCCAGGCAGATGGCCACTTGTGAGAGCTGGGCAAGGAACAAGCCTGAGACAATCACCAGACTGGTACCATGGGGCCTGGACAGGGAGCTAGCCTGAGATGAACACCAGTCTGGTGCCACATAGGCCTGGGGGGTCAGACCATATTGGAGATGACCCCTGCCAGACACCATAATGTGAAATGCACAAGTGGGGCATAACACTCCTGGAACCAGTCCTGAGACAAGCCCATATGCTCAAAGACCCTGGGCACCAGTAAGAGGAACAAGTAAGAGGTGGAGAAATGGAAGAGAAAGAGAAACAGAGGAATGTGGGCACCAAAGAGAGGTTGAGCTGGAGACTTGTGGGTAGTGAGGAACAACCTGAGGTGAGTAGCCAGTGATGCTACCTAGGACTATGGTGGGGTCCTGGCCTCTGCTGACAACAGGGTCATATCTGGGTCCATAACCCTGCAGCAACAGGAGTCTGTTACCACCAAAAGTCAGGTGGACATTCCTGGCCTTGGGTGTCCCCAAGCTGCCACCTGGGGACATGTTGATGTCTGAGGGCTGTGCAGAACTGGCCCATTCCCCACCTGGACATCATGGGAGAACTGTCCCTAGAGGCAAGAGAAATGAGAACTGACTCTGCCCCTAGCCGGATGCAGTACTCTGGAGAGAAGGCTCTGCACATTTCAGGAGTTGCAAGTGAGCTGGCCCTACCACTCATCTCCTTGTGGTGGCATGGATGAGGGAGAGATCCCCTCCCCTCCCTTTTGCCCTTATCACCAGTGGTGGAAAAGAGATCTGGTCCCAGTGGGGTCACAAGAACAGAAGAGCTGTTCCTGCCCCTCACATGCTGCAGCACTCGGGAGAGGAGGCCCTGCATCTTGCATGGGCAGCACAGAAGAGCTGGTCCTGGATGTGGGGGATGTGTGTGAACCGGTCCCGAGGGTGTGAGTGTGGGAGAACTAGCTTTGCCTTTTGTCTGCTCTGTGGTGTTGTTGGTGAGGGAGAGATCTCCTCCCCTCCCTTTTGCCCTGACCACCAGTGAGAGACAGGAGATCTGGCCCTGATGGAGTCACAAGAGCAGGAGAGCTGTCCTTGCCCCTCACATGCTGCGGCACTCGGGAGAGCAGCCCTGCACCTCATCTTGGCATCTCAGTAGAACTATCCCTGGATGTGGGGGTTGCAGGTGAACCAGCCTTGAGGGTGTGAGCCAGGAGAGCTGGTCCTCTCTTGTCTGCTGAGTGTGGCATTGCCAAAGGAGAGATTCCCTCCACTCTTTTGCCCTCAATGCAGGTAGTAGGTGAGAGAATTGGCTGTGATGTGCTCATGAGAGGAGGAGAACTGGCCCAGCCTCTTACCTCCTGCAGCACTTGGGAGAGTAGTTTTGACACCTTACCTGAGTAGCACAGTAGAGCTGACCCTGGATGTGGGAGTTGCAGGCCCAGAACCAGGGCTTTGAGTTGGCCCACCCCAACATATATCTCATTGATGAACTGCTGGAGTGCATGAAGAGGCCAGTTCTACAGACCCAAAACTACAGGATCTCCATGACACAGGGCAACAACAGGATATCTGAGAGGAATCTCAATGAGGTTCCAGTATTGACAAAGAAGCAGAAGCCAGAGGCCTTGTACCAGAGGCCAAGGAGTCATTGTAATGAACATTTGCAAACAAAAAAGGGAATATTTTGGACAAAAGGGAATATTGTGGGATGCATGTGACACACTATAGCTTCCACAATGAGATTTTTTTCTGTTGGGAGAGGTTGTAAGGGGGGAGGGTGGGTCTGAGGGGAGGTGGGAGATGAGTGGGAACAGGGTGCATGGTGTGAAATTCACAAAATAAAGAACAATAAAAATATATTTTAAAAGCCACTGTAGATAAAGATTACAAGGTTATAACTTAAAACTTACATGAACTGAGAGGTTTTTGATTGGGGTCAACACCTCCTTGAATAATAGCTAGAGATTAGAGCTGAGTGCTAAAGTAGTTTCTCCTTTTCAGTCTTTGAGTACATGTTTAAACTGCAGAGAGCTTTGGATCCCTTGGAGCTGTGGTTATTGATGGCTATGAGCTGTTGTGCAGATGCTGGGAAATACCCTCAGGTCCTGTGTTTCTGTGAAGAGCAGCCAGTGTTCTCAACCACTGGCCCATCCCTCTAGGTGTCTTTAAATTCTTTAACAATGTTTTTGATTACTGTGTATATGTGTATCTGTGTGCATGTATCTAAGTCTGTGTGTATCTGTGTGTATGTGTATGTATCTGTGTGTATGTGTGTGTATCTGTGTATTTGTATCTATGTGAGTGTGTGTATCTGTGTGTATGTATCTGTGTATGTGTGTGTCTCTGTGTGTGTATTTGTGTGTATGTGCCACTGCCCTTGTTCAGAGGTCAGAGGACAACTTTCAGCGTCAGCTCTTCCTTTCTACCATACAAATTATGGGGCCTAGGGATTGAACTCAGGTAGTCAGGCTTGGTGGCAAACATCTTTGCCCCCTGGACCAACTCACTGGCCCAAATTCTTCAAATTCTTGTTTGTACCACAAAAAGAAACTTTGAACAAAAAGTTTTAAAAAGTGTTTTATTAGCAAGGCGTGGTGATGCACACCTTTAATCCCAGCACTCAGGAGGCAGAGGCAGGCAGATTTCTGTGAGTTCAAGGCCAGCCTGTTCTACAAAGTGAATCCAGGACAGCCAGGAGTATTACACAGAGAAACCCTGTCTCGGGGGGAAAAAAAAAAGACTTATTTTATCGGCCAGGCACAACTTTAATCCCAGCACTTGGGAGGCAGAGGCAGGCAGATCTCTGTGAGTTCGAGGCTAGCCTGGTCTACAAAGTGAGTCAGGACAGCTAGGGGTGATACACAGAGAAACCCTGTCTTGAAAAGCCAAAAAAAAAAAAAGATTTATTTGTGTGTGTGTGTGTGTGTGCATATAGATGCTACTGGAACCCAGTGAGTTAGATCCCCTAGAGCTGAAATTACAGGCAGTTGTGAAAAACCTGAATGGGTGCTGAGAATTGATCTCAGGTCTTCTGCAAGAGCGGCAAGCTCTCTTAACTTCTGAGATGTTTCTCTAGTCCTTTAAATTGTTTTTAAATAGTTATGCATTTTTATTTCATATGTATGAGTAGTTTTTGCCTGCCTGCCTATATGTGTACAATGTGTATGCCTGGTGCCCACTTTTCATTACGGAGTGTCAGATTCATTGGAACTGTGTAGCATGAGTTATTAATATTTATAATTGATTAATATGGTTATTAGGGTGGTAGAGCTATTCCTTATGAATAAACATGAAAAGACCTGTTGCATTTTTATAATGCCTTGTAGCACTGGGGCTAGACAGATCCAAACCTCTATGCTAGCCTTTGACCTCTCCTGATAGAACCACATACTACTTGCAAATACTCCATCAGGGTAATTCCCAGAGCAAGCTCTTCTCTGCCATGTGCTCCTGATTAGTCCATAGTGTCTCCTCTCCTCTGTCCTCCCTCTTTCTTCCCATGATCCTCTCTGCCTTCCTTCCTCCCAAGCCCTTGAACCTTTGCCCCACCTACCTCTCTTCTACCCAGTCCAGGTTTCAGGCACTTTATTCAATCAATCAATTTAAATGAAGTAGAGCAAGGTTTATACAACAAAGACATATATGTGACAATGTGCTCATCTGGGTGGCAACCAGATCTTGGGGGCCAGTAATTAGCAATAGAATACAAACAGCTTCCAGATCACCCTAACAGAACTGGAGTCACAGACAATTGTGAGCTTCTCTGGGGGTGCTAGGAACCAAACCCAGGTCCTGTGCAAAGGCAGTCACTACCCTTGACTGCTGAGCCACCTCTGCTGCCCAATAGCTATGATTATCCCTGTTTTTCCTTTCACTAATAAAATGTGATGCTAACATTTGATAAGGATGTAGATTCATCTAAGCTCCTCAGAACCTTTGCACAGCGACAGAGGAGCCACCCTGGAGATGGGGATCCTGGACTGGCAGCTGGGGCCAGGACTCTGCTATGGGAGAACGAACTTGCGTACTCTGCTCCCTGAAGCCTGCTGGCTGCCCAGGTGAGCCCACTCTCAAGTTTGAAGCAAACAGTTCTGATGATCCCAAGGGCCCTGGATCTGCCCAGCCTCCTCAAGCAGCCATTCCATGGATAACATCAGTTTACTGTCCTCAGTCTGCCAGCCTCTTCTAGCCTGCGTCTTCCCACCTAGTAGACTAGGGATAATGTAGTGCCTACCATGAAACTAAATGAGTGCCACGCCTGGCACACAGTGATTGATAACTGTATACTTATTAAATAACATGCCTAGAGGTTTTGGAGTAGAACCTTACTATGATTTGGATGAGTGTCCTCCAGGGGTTCCCAGGGTGAAGCTATTGGGAAGAAACGGAACAGGTGGGAGGTGGGATCTTGTGGAGATCCTTCAGTCTTTGAAAGAGTACTCGCAAAGGCAACTGTGAGACCTTGGGCTGTCGTCTTTGCTTCCTGGCTGGTGGTGTGCACACTAGCATGTGTTTCTTCGAATTTTGCCTCCTGCCTTTCTCTTCAAAGGCCGGGCCAAGGGGCTTCTTTATCTGGGATTGTAATCTCTGAACTGTACTTTAAATAAACCTTTTCTTTTCGTTCTTTCTTTCTTTCTTTCTTTCTTTCTTTCTTTCTTTCTTTCCTCCCTCCCTCCCTCCCTCCCTCCCTCCCTCCCTCCCTCCCTTCCCTTCCCTCCCTCCCTCCCTTCCTTTCTTCCTTTTCTGAGTTAACTGCCTCTAGAGTTTTGTTGTAATGTGAAACTTACTAGTGCATGTGCTTACTGAAACGTTCTAAATTCTGGCTCTCACAGTCTCTAGACACGGGCCATAGGCAGGTTACTTGGTCTTTCCAAGCAGTGGTTTCCTGGCCTAGACAAGATGATGACACTGGCACCCATGCTGTGAGAACACACAGTAAAGGGAACATATATATACAGGGCTGGAAACAAGGCTGAGCCAGGAACTGAGATGGCAGAATTCTATCACCTAAGCCCTGGGCCTGCCCTGCCCACCTCCTCTGAGTTACAGCTCCCCAATAGAAACAGGACTAACCTGTCAAACTCTTCCACAGTTTATTTGAAATCTTCTCAGAGCATATATCATCTTGAACCTTTTATTATTTTTATTTGTCATTTATGCAATTTTTACATTATATTTACTTATTTACTAATTTTGTGTGTGTGTGTGTCCCTGTCCATGTGGAGGTCAGAGGACATCTTTGTTGGTTCCCTCTTTAAACCATGTCAGTCCTGGGGATCAAACGCAGGTTGTTGGGCTTAGCAACAAGTACCTTTACCAGCTGAGCCATCTTGCCAGCCATTCATCTGTGGATTCTGGAAATGGTTTTTCCATTTCTCTTAAAGACAATGCTAAGAATGGGCAAAGGAACTGTGGTAAGGGCCAGCCATTAAGGGAACACCTTTGCAAAGGTACCAGGGCTTCTGGTAACTATTGTCTTTCCAAATCTGAAGCATGCCGAACACATCCTTTCCTCATTTGTATTTTATTAGGAAGTCATATCAGACAATCAGTTATAAAACCTTGAGCATCAAATACATCATTTTTATCACACACATGATTCATGGAGGCATACCAGGCTTCTCATAAAGGTCAAAAACAAAAATCTGGTATTTCATTTTACAAACACTTTTACATTTAATACTGTTGAAAAGAACACAACTTTAAAAAAAGCAACATCGATTCTGTACAAATGTTAACACTGAGGAATACATTTTAAGATCTTCAAGGTCAGTGAAATAAGTCATCTTTTATTAAAATATAATATCCTTGTCTCTCTTCACCATATACATATATATTCTCTCTTTAAATAAATATATTATGTATTTTATGTATATTTTTCTTCTGTGTGCATGTTCATGTATGTGCTGGTATGTGTGCATATGTGTGTGTGCATGTGTGTGTGTATGTATGGAGGTCAGAGCACATCAAGTACCACTCCGCAGGTGCTGTCCACTTTTTTTCTGAGAAAGGATCTCACTTGACTTGGAACTCACCGAGGCTGGACGGCCAGTGGGCCTGAGATGACATGTATGTCACCCATCTGAGAGCATTTCCCCAGCACTAAGATGACACATGTGTCACCCATCTGAGAGCATTTCCCAGCACTAAGATGACACGTGTGTGCTGCCACATCCAACTTTTTGTTATGTAGGTTCTGGAGATCAAGCCCACATCCTATGCTTACAAGTCAAGGACTTTACAAACTGAGCTACTTCCCCAGCCTCTGTATTTTTACTTTGTACTGTTTTGGGGTCCTGGGACAGAACACAGGCCAGTCCACAGGTTAAGCACACACTCAGCTGCTGAGTCACACTCCCAGCCTTGCTATTTGCTTACTTGTTTTTAATTTATTTTTATTTATATGACTGTGTGTGAATATGCCTCCTATGTGCAGGTGCCCTCAGAGGCCAGAAGAGAGTATCGGATCTTCAGGAACTGGAGCTATCAGTGGCTGGGAGCCACATGATTTAGTTGCTAGCAACCCTATAAAATAAATCTCTATAAAAAGCCATCTATCCAGACCTTGGTTATGTATTTATGGTGAAAACTGACTTGACAGCATTCACCTGGTGCTATCAGGCCACGGACTTTATTTGGAAAGGAAAGCAAATACCAAAAACATCAGGTATATTCAGTTTGGTGGTAGTTTGAATGAGAATGGCCCTCATGAGCTCCTATGTTTGAATGGTTGGCCTCAGTTAGTGGAACTGTTTGGGAAGGATTAGGAGGTATGGCCTCTTTGAAGGAGGTGTGTCACTGGGAGCAGGCTTTGAGGTTTCAAAAGACTGGTGCCATTTCCCAGAGTGCTCTCTGTCTCCTGCTTACCATTCAAGATGTAAGCTGTCAGCTGTTCCTGCCACCATGCTTTCCTTCTACAGTCATGGACTCTAGCCCTCTGAAGCTCTAAACTCAATCAAGCACTTTCTTCTGTAGATCGCCTCGGTCATGACATTTCATCACAGCAATAGTAAAGTAACTAAGACAACCAGAGTCCATGAAAGCAGTGGTTGCTTGATTCTGTTATCTCTCCTCACGGCTGGTCTCACATCAGGACTTCAGAGTCTTCCGAGGAGTCACCTGCAAACAAAAGTTCATCTGGCGATGGACTTCCCAAGGGTAGCGTGCTGCAGTGAGACCAGGAGATGCCATTTTTGTTGAGTTTGTCCTCCGGTGAGACAGCATCCTTTCCAGGTGTGACTGTAGCAGAAGGAGTGGAGGCTACCTCTCCCCACTCCTCATTGCCCCCATTCAAGATATATCTTTCCTCATGAGGGTTGTTCTCATGAACTTCTGCCATGACCACGCTGATGGCGGCACTGGGATTGCAAGAGGCAATCATGGAGTCAGGATCCATATTCATGTCTAGCCTAGCGAGTGAAGGCCCATTGGCTAGACCCTCGCAGCTCTCTAGCAACTGGGTATTGATGTAGATAATGGATTCTTTGTCCTGGGCATCAGGCAAACTCTCCGAGAGCTTTTCTAGCTGCAGCCTCAATGCTGAGAAGGTGGGTCGGTCCAAGGGATCAGCACTCCAGCAAGAATACATGATGTCATACCTGATGATGCCAGACAAATGAGTGTTAGCTGGCACAGACCCAGAACTCTCAGAGCAGCTACCCCTTCTGCTTCAGCTAACATTTAATTTCATTCTATTTTAATCAGCATTTGTTCTACTTTTTATGGAAATAAATGAGTTTTGGTGGTGGAGGGAGAAATGGACTAATGGTTATTGGACTTAAGATATTCTATATGAGTGTGTGCATGTGTGCGTGTCTCTCTGTGTGTTTATGTATGTGTGTGCATATATGTGTGTGTGTGTGCGTGTGTATATATACTTGTGCATATGTGTGTGGTAATATGCACTTGTGCATGTGTGTATAGAGTCTGGGGGTCATCTGATGTAGTGTTCTGTCCTTCTCTATTTTATTCCTTTGAGACAGGGTCTCTTACTGGAGCTTGCCATTTTGGCTGGCCAGTGGCCCCGGAACCAAGAAGCCTCTGCTTGTCATAGCACTCACGAGTTTCAGGTGCATCGTGGCCATGCCAACCTTTTTACATGGTGCTGGGGGTAAATTCAGGTTGTCATGTTTTCACAGCAAGTAGGCTTACCTACTAAGCCATCTCCCCAGCCCCTTGTCAAAAATAAATAAATAAATTCTGTTTCTAAAAATAGAAGATGCATCTGGGAATTATATCTACTTTTGCAAATAATAGGATTTAATATCTTTTTCTTATATAGGCTCGGCAATCAAACCAATAAATAAAGTTTATTTATAAATAAATAAATAAAGCTCTGTAAATAAAGTTTTGTTAGAATATAGCTATGCCTAATTATTTTTTGTCTGTGACTGTCATTACTACAATGGTACCACTCAGTAGCTGCTTCAAAGGGCCCTCAAAGCCAAAATTATTTACTATTTGGTACTTTACTGTGGTAATTTGAATGAGAATAGTCCCGATAGGCTCAATTATTTGAATATTTAGTCTGCAGTTGGTTGGTGAAACTGTTTGGGAAGTACTAGGAGGTGTCCCTGGGGTTGGGCTTTAAAGTTTCAAAGCTCACACCCTTTCCAGTCTTTCTCTGACTCATGCTTGTGGATAGTCATGGACTCATCTCTGAAACTGTAAACAATCCCCCAATTAAATGCCCATTTTTTTTTTTTTGATTTTTCGAGACAGGGTTTCTCTGTGTAACAGCCCTGGCTGTCCTGGACTCGCTTTGTAGACCAGGCTGGCCTCGAACTCACAGAGATCCGCCTGCCTCTGCCTCCCGAGTGCTGGGATTAAAGGCGTGCGCCACCACCGCCCGGCAATGCCCATTTTTTTTAAGTTGCCTTGGTCATCATGTCTCTGTACAGCAGTAGAAAAGTAACCAGAAATTTACCAAACAAGCTTGCTAATCTCTGACTATACCATTAAACTGAGTTGTTACCGAGAGCGCTGACTTAGTTGGGCTAAGTAAGAAGTCCAGAGCTAGAGTGGCACATGAGGGGGCAACTGAATGGTCCGTAGTGTGTATCACTCCATTCTCATCTTCCCAACAACTGTCATTGGGCTTTTAAATTATAGCACATTCTCTGGACTCATAGGGAGCACGAGGAGCAGAAGAATAAGGTTAAGGTTGAGCAACCCCATCCCACAAGTGCTCCTCAAGACATTTCTGCGAGTTCTTCAGGGGGATGTGCCTCTCTTCTGGGCAAATCCATCCCTTCAATACAACTAGTATCATTGTACTAATAATTAGTATGCTATCTAGAATCACAGTATTAAGGATTACAATCAAGGGACATGGGAAGGAAATGACAACTGGAAATTGCTGGGCTGAGAAAGAGTTATGCCAGCATTTCATTTTGATCCTTCCCTGTTTTGGGAATTTGAATATTAATATCACTGGATAAGAAAACTAAGCTGGGGGCAGCTGGACAGATGGCTCAGTGGTTAACAGCACTGGCTGTTCTTCCAGAGGTTCTGAGTTCAACTCCCAGCATCCAAATGCTGGCTCACAACCATCTATTACTGTGGTGCCGTGAGATCTGATGGCATCTTTTGGTGTGTAGATGTATGTGCATATAGAACATAAATACATAAAATACATACATAAATAAATCTTTAAAAAAGAAAACTGAGCTGAGTCTAAATTGTCTGACACACGCTGATTACTTACTGGCTTTCTTAGGAACAGAAGTGTACCAGTTCCATGTTCACATTTATACACAATCTATAGACAGACCCTTGTCTAATTCTAGTTAGTGTTCGTCCTTACATGCAGATCTCATCCTTGTAGACATAATCATGTCCTTGTATTGATCTACTTTGCCAGTGCTGCTACTTGCTTCTGGGATGTGGGAATTCGCATGCATACAAAGGGCAGAAGTGGAGTCACCACAGCATTCCATCCGACACCTGCCTCACTCACAGTCCTGAGTTTCATCTTAGCCCCAGCATTCCTTTCAGTTTCTCTAACTCACGCTCAGTAGCTAGTCACTTAGATTGGGCAAACAACATTTGTTTCAGCATCAGGCAACTTGCAAGACTCCAACTTTGCACACAGCCTTTCTTGTTTGCTCAGATGGGCTCTGAAAAATTCAGCCCTTAGGGACATAACGTCCTCTTCATCACCGTGAAAAGTTGCCCATGTTACTTCTCTTTAGTTTTCTTCACAATTTAGAAGAACGTGCTAAATGACCTATCTTTATAGAGAACAGTAGTAGTACCAACATAAAAATGTATTTTCTTTTCAAATCTAATACTGTATGAGAATACAAATAGAACTTTGGCCAGGAGTGGTGGTGTACGCCTTTAATCCCAGAACAGGCAGATCTCTGTGAGTTCAAGGCAGCCTCATCTACAAAGTGAGTCCAGGCCAGTCAGGGATGTTACACAGAGAAACCCTATCTTGAAAAACAAACAAACAACAACAACAACAACAACAAAAAGGACTTTGTGTGATATATATCATATATAATATGACATTATATATTATATACATAACATTGTGTATGTGTGTGATATAAGATAGGGCCTTGTTATGTAGCCCAGGCTGGTCTCAAACTTTTGACCTTTCTGTACAGGCATACTTAATCATGTCCACCTTAAATAAGACTTTGAAAAATATCATAAGGGGCTAGGAAACCACAGAAAGATAATATCCAGAAGCAATCCACAACCAGATTATAATTGCAATTATCTGTCTGTGGTACTTAAGATGTTACCAGGGCCTGTGCATGCTAGGCAAGTTCTCCACCACTCCACTGAGGCACCTCAGCTCTGATTATAATATTTGAGAGATTACTTTGGTTGCTGTCTAAGCAATGAAGGAGGACTCTTGTAGAAGGGAGATAAAGGTTCTATACTGTACATTGTATTTATGTCATGATGTCATCATGATGGGAATGCAATCCTGTATTTCTGTGATCTGACAGTATCAGCAATGAGAAAGGAAGATAATGGGAATTCTGTTTTTTAAAAAAGGATTTATTTATTTTTACTTTATATGTACAGTAGGTATATGGGTGTTTTGCCTGAATGTACTTCTGTGTACTGTTTGTGTACATTGCCCACAGAAGCCAGAAGAGGGCATCAGATGCCCTGAAACAGAAGTTACAGGCTGCTGTAGCTGCCAGGTGGGTGTTGAGAATTGAACCTAGGTCCCGTGGAAGAATAACCAGTGTTCTTAATTGCTAAGATATATACCAGCCCTGTTTGTTTTGTTTTCTTTTTCTTTTTTTAGATAGGCTGTTGGTATGTAGTTCTGGCTATCCTGAAACTCACTATACAGACCAGGCTGATCTCAAACTCACAGAGATCAGCCTACCTCTGCTGGGATTAAAAGTGTATACTATCATGCTGGGTGAGGAGAGGAATTTTGAATTCTAAGGAATACCTGCAGGCAAACAGGACCTTGTGGGGGAATAAAACTGCCATACCAGAGGATAAAGGAAGGATCCTTATGCCACGGACCACTGCAAACAGCTGGTGGGGAAGTTCTGAGGGTTCCAGGGAAGCCATAAAGAGCTCAGCTAAGGTAATGTCCCACAGACATTGATTGAAGCATCACAGAGTGGCATCCTGGGCAATAGGGAGCAAGGCTGACAGTCTGGTCACTTCAAGGTGGGAGTGAAACTGTGAGGAGAGGGGATCCTCTGAGGGTAGGGACCAAGGGGCTCTGTTATCTGTCTGTCCTTTCCTGTTTCTCCTTCCTTCCCTGTATCCTTCCCTCGCTCCCTTATCCCTCTGTTTTACAGTAGTGGAGACTGAACATACAACCTTGTGCATGCTAGGCAAGCTCCCTTACCAGTGAGCTACAATTCCCCAGCTGACATTGCTACATTTCAGACAGCTAGCTTAAAGCAGGCAAAGAAAGCTGCATAAAGGAGTGCATTCATCCTAGCCATGTTTGGACTCTGAGAAAGAAGCTCAGAATTTTCAGTGTGTGTGTGTGTGTGTGTGTGTGTGTGTGTGTGTGTGTGTGTGTGTGTGTGTGTGT
>CAJQZJ010014957.1:5110826-5163603 GCA_907164525.1 Lophiomys imhausi
GGGGGGAGTTGCAGGGGAGGGCGTATGAAAAAAAAAAACCAGAATAAGCCGGGTGTGGTGATGCATGCCTTTAATCCCAGCACTCAGTAGGCAGAGGCAAGTGGATCTCTGTGAGTTCGAGGCCAAACTGATCTTAAAAAAAAAAAAGAATAGAAGGAGGAGAAGTAAACTCTATGCTGTTAAAGCTTACAGGAAAGTTGCAGCTTGAGACAATGGGTGGGGACAGAGGATGAGCGGACAGTTTAAGGAACAGATGGAGGGTTCAGAAACAGACTCACAGTGTACAGTCTGTCAAGTATGTGGCAGAGTGACTGTGAAAGCGAGTCAGTAGACTAAGGTGGCCTTTTCACTAATGAGGACCAATCACACACAGAACTGACAAATCAGATGGAATCTTAGGGTCAGGACATAGCTTAGTTGGTAGAGTGCTTAGAAACCATGCAGAAAGTCCCATCAGCACCACAGGGACGGGATGTGGTGGTACACGCCAGTAATCCAGGACTCGGAGGGGGAGATGGGAAGACCAGAAGTTAAAGGTCATCCTTAGCTATATGGTGAGTCTGAGGCCAGTTTGTGCTACATAAGACCCTGCCCGATAGAGAGAGAAGCAGGGAGAGAAGGGATAATAATAATAATAATAATAATAATAATAATAAGCCTTGAAATAAATTTCAGACCTTCTATAAAAATTGACTCAAAGTGGATTGAATACTCGAATATGTCATGTAAAACCAAATGTTTTTAGAAAGCAGCAGGGGAAAAAAAATTTAAACCAGGGGTTAGTGAAGAGTTCTCAGACATGACAGGCAAAGCATAAAACATAAAAGAAAAAATTAAAACAGATCTCTGTAATTGCACTTACCAGAGTCCTGCTGTTGATGGCAGCTAAGGAGACAGATGTGCCTGTGTTAGAGGATCCCCGGGCATCAGCTGATTGCACAGTTCTTTCCTACAGCCTTCACTTGTTGGCAGCAATAACTCAGGACATTGTTGGCCCACAGCAAAGTCTGTCCTAATGTAGGGTGGTCCCTGATGGAGGTCAGCCCCATATTTTCCCTCTGTGGGTGTCCTGCAGTAATGCTGCCACCTTAGAGGAGTGATGGACCAGCGTGAGCATACTGTGGACACAAATCAGAGCTCCTGCTCCGAGGCATGGGTTTGCCCACAGGGAACATGAGAAAGGGACACAGTACTCACTTCATAAGGAGGCCCACAGCAATGTCTCCATCATAGGATTCCCAAATCTACAATCTTGGAAGTCCACAGTAAAAACTGACCCTAGAGAGGGCAAGTCTTTAAATTCCTGCTCCTCAACTCCAAGATGACCAATCATTGGGTCTCTGTATGTGACCCAAATTGCCAGGGCTGTGTAGTCCTCAAGGTGGGTGTCAACACAAGGGGGTAGCAGAGCATAGGAATGGTAGCTGGGTCCTCTCGCCTTGCCATACCTGCCTGCAACCCATCTTAATAAGGCCTCTACGATCATATATGCACAAATGAATATTTCCCATTTCAAAGGCTGGAACCCCTGATTCCAAGAAGGGTTCTGTAAACTTCACTTTTGCAGAGCTGGGTGTGGTGGTACAAGCTTGCCATTCCTGTACTCAGGAGGCTAGCCTGGGCTAAGAATATGAACTGGCCTCAAATAAACAAAGCACACCTCCTTAGGAGCACTGCCTTTACCAGCCTGTGGTGAGTAAAGGCTCCATAGGCTGCAGTCGAGAAGATGTTAGAGAAGATGTTAGCCCAAGAGTGTGGGACCAGCCGGCTTCCTCCCACCATGAACAGGGAGGGATAAACACCACTCATAGGCTTATTGAGAGGATGGAGACCATAGTTTAACCCCTAGGTGCACAGTGAACTCTGAACCAAAGCCAGTGTCCTTCTCTGCATTTTCAGGGACGCTGAGGTTGTCCCAGTTGTCATAAAAGCTCCAGGAACAGTTGAGAGGCAGCACAGCAGACTGTTACCTTCGGTCCTGTCTCTATCCGGGAATACAGCAGGAAGGTATGGAGGTCTCCGTACTTCATGAAGGGTAAAATCACCATGGGCTTCGGAATGCCTTGAGAGCTCATTTCAATACACACGCCTGAAATGGAAAACAGGACCAATTACAAAGAGCCTTTGTTAGTTATGAACACATAAACCTTGGAGGTACACTGGCCAAATTGGAACCATGTGCTACCAGGCCAAGAGGTGAAAAATCAAAGGCTCAGAACTCTCATAGTAGATTCAAGGATATATAACACCTGCAAGCTGCGTGGCTTTATTTTCTTTCTTTCTTTCTTTCTCTTTTCCTTCCTTCCTTCCTTTCTTTGAGGTTAGGCTAGTATTTGCAAAAGAACTCTCAAAAATCAACCTGTCACAAGAACAGGCAATAAGAACCTAGGCGTTTGTGTTTTGTTTTTGCTAGATTGGATGACTGAGAGGCGGAGACCTCAGAGAATCTGAGGGCAAACTAGCTAAACATGCCTATGGGAAAAGGTTACTGCAACCAGATGTTTAAAGTTATTAAAGCATTTTTGAGGGCCTGTAGGTAAAACCTCTCTTTCTAAGCTTTTGGTGATTGAAATTACAATGCATTAGCATGGAATTCTAGAGTGAGCCTGTCACTTGATGCCAGGCTTGCAAAGTGTAACATGTCAAGCAGAGTCCAATGTAGGGGGTTAGATAAATTAGATTTAGAAAGTGTATAGGGGTTTCTGATACTGTCTCTTAATTCGGGGCATGAAGAGCATTATCAGCATGTGGACTAAAAACAGGAAACAAACAGGAGACTTAATAGACTGAAAAACAAGGTTGAAGTCAGGAAAACAGGAAAGACTTAATGGACTTGAAGAAACAAAGTATCTGGCCTGACATTGTTTTCAGCTGCTAAGTGGGCGGAGCCCAAATTAAGCTGAAACAGAGTTCCTCCTATTTAAGGACAGTGCATGGAGCCCAGAAGGAGAAGAGGCCCCTGATGCTAGAGAGCTCCAAGAGTCCTGCTGGAAAAAGTGCTGGCCATCATTTGATGGCCAGATTTCCCTGAAGCAGAAAGAAGCTGGTGAGCAAAGAAAGCCTGAGCAAGACACCAAAAGGCCAAGGACTAAACCCTGTGGCTCAGCTTTTGCCTAGAGGGGTTTGATCTGTCCGAACAGTGGCCTAAAGGAAATTGTGCCTGGCTTTAAGGACTGAGGCAGAGCAGCTGAGTTCCTGATTCAAAAGAAGTAAGTTGGCCTGCAGACGGCTGGGGTCTCCCACAGAGAAGAAAGCATGAAGCCTTATTTAAGGTGAGACTGCAATAACCAACTTACCCTGACGAACCTGCATCTCAGAGATGCAGAAAAAGGACTGCTAAGTGCGTTAAAGAATCTACAACAAAGACCGTGTTCCTGACGACTGAGGACCTGCCCCAGAGACTGTATCATTCTAAAAGGTTAGAAAAATAATTATCAATAGGTTTAGTGGATAGATAAAAGGGGTTGTAGGAATTTATAGGATTAATAGTTAAGAAATTGTTGGTGTTTGTTATAAGTGAATTTAGTAATAAATAAGTGATAAATAATAATTTAAAAGTTCGGTTACAGTCCAATGTCTCTCCTAGTCAGCTCATGCTAACTGCAAACAATAGCTATTTCCTCGCCATTAGATTTTGTCCAACCTTAGCTTTTACATCTCTTTGCAGTAGCAGCCATATAGAATTGTGAAAGGTTGCTCAAAAATTTATTAAGGACTAAAGGCATAATAGGCAGGGAAGAAAAAAGGCCACTATTTCCTGATCATTTATCTCAGAATAGTGTCCTTCCACATCACATGCTGATACCTATGCCTGTAATTTATTTATTTATTACTTCAGGTTACATCTCCATCATAGTGTCCTCTTTCCACCCCTCCCAGTCCAGCCCTCCCACCCTCTACCTCCTATCCCTTCCATCCCACTCCTCTGGAGTGGAGTGTCCCCACATAACAGTCCCCCGCCCCAGTTCAGCAGTCATATGAGGGCTAAGAGCCTCCTCATACACTGGGGGCATATAAGGCAGCACCACTAGGGCAAAGTGTCTCAATGGCAGGAAAAAAAGTCTATGTTCATGTTCCCTTTGGTGCATTGGCTGTAGTATAGTTATTGTAATTTTTTCATGGATATTTATATACAGTCAAATTACATTAAGTCATGTCTATTATACAGTCAATGTTCCATGGCTGACAAGTTGGTTCATAAATTATCCCTCAAAGACTATGTAGAGAGGTGTCTATGTTTACAGCTTTACTTCACTGGATTTCAACTCTTAGACAACCCACCCAACAAAGACTATCACATGACTGGCTCTTGTGTTTTGTCTTTGACCTAGAACTCTCACAGTGCTAATTCCATCAGCACCCAGGAAACAAACTGTTTTGGCTTTCAGCCTCAGAAAGTAGAACCCAATGCTGTACATTTTGGTATAAATCTCTCTGCACCAGAACTTTTCCCCCTTTGGCACACAGTGGGTCAGCCAAGCCCCTCCCAGCCTCAGTCTGGCATCTCCCTGAGGTACCTAGAAGCCGGATGACATTTGGGTGATTGAAGTCTTTCATGCATGCTGCTTCGCTGAGAAACTCCTCAATCTCCCGTTGAGAAAAGTTGTCCACTACAGGAGGGGATGAAAAATGCAAGCATGATCAACTTACCTAGTTCAGGAATTGGGGCCAGAAACAGCCCTTTTGTCTAGTAAAAGTAAAATCCACACTGGGCTTCATGGTGCATTCACGGTGGGGAAGCTGAAGGAGGAGGACACAGGGACCAGCCTGGGATATATAGCAAGACCCTGTCTCTCAAAGCAAACAAAACAAAACAAACAAACAACACCCCTTGCTTTCAAACAAAAATAAAAACTCCTAAAATCCGGAAAAGGCAAAAAATGATGGAGGCAGGAAAGAGTATTTGTCAGTGTTTGGGGTTAGGAGAAGAGATGAGAGAAGCCAGTGGTGAAGCCCAAGGGATTTTAGAGCTATGCAAGCTGTTCTGCATGATTCCATAGGGGGCACATAGATCATTCATTTGTCAAGCCCCATTGAACTACACAAGATCAACAGTAAACACCAGTGAAAAGAAAGAACTTCAGTTGACGATATGTAAGTGTGATCCCATCAATTGTACAGCAACATACTAATAAAAGATGGTCGCTCGTGACATTGAAGAGAAGTTGTGTGTGTGTGTGTGGGGGGGACGGAAAACTTATGGTGACCGCACTTCCTCCTTAGTTGTTATGTAAACCTAAAACTGGTCTTAAAATGTTAATTTAATTTTAATAAGGAAAAAAAAAAACTCCTCCAATTCAAAGTGATTTCCAACTGGTCTGTCACAATTACCTTTCCCTCCCCCCTTGCTAAGGATGCCCAGGTCCATAATGATTACTCGTTCAATTACACCTGTGAGCTGGGTACACTTTCATATCAAAAAATTTTTAAAAAGTAAACAATAAAAAATTTAAACTATCTTAATTATGTGTATGTGGGAGTGTGGGGGGGGGGTATGTGCACATTAATGTGTCAAATCTCCCTGGAGCTGGGGTTACAGGCAGTTGTAAGCTGCCTGAAAGGGGTGCTGGGAATGGATTTCAGGACCTAGAGCAGCAGTCTGTGCTCTTAACCACTCAGCCATCTCTCCAGCCCCTGAAATGAAACCAATTTAAGAGAACTATTTACAATTCAATATTGACTTATAGAGACAGCTCAGGGGATAAAGGCACTTGTCCCAAAAGTTTGATGACCTGAATTTGATCCCTGGGCACTCACATGGTGGAAGAAGAAAACAAACTCCCACAAGTTGTTCTCTGATCTCTACACGTGTGCCATGGTATGTGCTCACACACATAAATAAGTAAATGTAATAAAAATTTTTTAAATCTAATATTGTGCTATATGAAATGAGCCAGTCCCAAGAGAATAAATCCTGTTTGATTCCATTCTGAGGGAGTGCTTACAGTGACAAAACCAGACAGAAAGTAGAATGGCTATTTCCTGGGTTGGGGGGAGGGCAGTGGGGATATAGAGTTTCAGTTTGAAAAGATGGACAGTGTAAGAGCTGGATGGTGGTGGCTGGTGCATGACAACATGACAGTGCTAAATGTCACTGGCCTATACATTTTAAAATGTTTTCTTTTTGTATATCTTACTGTAATTAAAAATAGACAAAACATAAGGCCGGGCCTGTCTTAAGGGATTCCTTTAACAAGGTGTAGCTAGCGTCTAAAATGGCCTATGTGTATACCTAGCCAGGGTCTGTATTATTTATTTCATTCCAGTACAGAAAACGTAGGAAAAAAAATTAGTATAAAGCCTTTATGTTTATAGCATGTCTGTCACCTTCATCCTCATGGCTTCCCTTTGCTAGAGAGCACCAGAGGACTCCACACAAGGGAGGGATGGAGGTCTGCCTGTGAACCCTTTCCCAAGGGCCAAACCCAGGCATATGGGGCCACAGGAGCCTTTCTTTTCTTAGTAAGTTTGAACATATATTTCCTTCCCTACATCATCAATTATATGTCCCCCAGAAAAGCAGCACTCTGAGTGACCGTAAGACCCCAAGGACAACAACACTCTTTGGTCACAATGTCAAGAACTTTTGGTTAAGAATGTAACAATTGGGGCTGGAGAGATGGCTCAGTGGTTAAGAGCACTGGCTGTTCTTCTAAAGGACCAGGGTTCAAATCCCAGCATTCACATGGCAGTCCACTGCTGTCTGTAATTGCCAGGCGTGGTGGCACACGCCTTTGATCCTAGCACTTGGGAGGCTGAGGCAGGTGGATCTCTGTGAGTTCAAGGCCAGCAACAAAGTGAGTCTAGGACAGTCAGGGTTACACACAGAGAAACCCTGTCTCGAAAAACCTAAAAAATAAAATAAAAAGAATGTAACATGCTGTCTTTGAAATGACCTAGTTCTTATTTTATCTTGATAGAGCTTGAGATTGAACCCAGGACCTTGTACACGCTAGGTGAGTACTCTGCTACTGAACTATGTGGAGATTCTGAAACCAGAGGCTGTTCTTTCAATATCACGATCTTTCATGATAACCAGCGTGATATAACTCATGTGGGAGCTATTCTGAGGAAGTGGTGCCACTACCCTAGAGATCAGTAAGACCAATCCCTGGGGTCAGGTACTAACTCTAGATCCCCCTGCCTCAGGAATCCATGCCTTACTGTAGTAGGTAATGGAGGGTGAGGGAGATAACGATAGGAGTGGTGGAAGTGGCAAATTTTGCTTTGATCGTGAAGATTACACACTGCATGCGTGTACACAGAGCTCATCATGTACTTCGGAAGTGACCATGCTCCCACCACGCTCCCACATTGCCTAGTGCCCATCAGCGACTGAGACCAGAGCACCTGATCCTGAGGTCACTGTCCACCCTGGAAGAATGGGTCCCCCGCTGCAAACTCACACTTCATGGTCTTCACTGCCACCTTCTGAGAGGTCCCATCGTCCTGCTTCAGGTTTCCTTCCATTACAGATCCAAACTCTCCTGCAAAGTGAAGCGACATCCATGTGATGCTGTGTAGAGGCTGTGGTCCCTCCTGACCACAGAACTGCAGACATGTGTGGTCCTGGAGCAAGTCGCCCACAGACACAGGACAGAGCCTGCTTGGACCTCTCACACCTGCACACTGGGGGTGCTCCCTGGGATTGTGGACTTGAGAGGTTCAGACTCTGCTTAGTTTCACACTTACCAACCATTATAACTGACTTAAGTACTTAAAGGGAAACATGGGAAATTACCAAAGATTACAAAACAGTATTTTTTTTAATCCCCCAAGTGCTAGAGACAGATCTGAGGGCTTTGTACACATTAGGCAAGCACTCTACCAAAGAACTACATCCCCAGCCCAAAGCACAAACTTAATAATAACACTGTCATTCATGCTAAAAAAAATTAAATTTAAGTAATAATTTCATCAACTGAAGTGGATCATCAGTTCCTTAACGTGAGTAGAACACCAATCAATCAATAGATAATAATAATAAATAATAATAATCAATGAATCACATGCTTTGCAATGAAGAAGGGAATTCATATTTCTAAAGCTTACTCTGGTCCAGGAACTGTGGATGCCTCTTACATATGTCAGATCTGAGTTTCAAATTTCTCCTCTTTCATTTTTAAGCTCCAAAGAAGGAGCTATTTGCATTATAACTCCAAGTCATAAAACTGACATTTTATTCAATGGATACACATTTTAAAAAATCCTCAACTAGTGGGGCGTGGAGACGCATGCCTTTAATCCCAGCACTCGGGAGGTAGAGGCAGGCGGATCTCTGTGAGTTCAAGGCCAGCCTGGTCTACAACAGTTAAGGATACACAGAGAAACCCTGTCTCGAAAAACCTAAAAAAAAAAAAAAAATCCTCAACTTTTTGTCTCAAATTTTAAAAGAATTGCTTGAAAGCTGCTCACCTTCACCCAGAATTTTTCCAAGAATTAGGAGATTTCTGTCAATCACAACATCTTCTAGTTTATTTTGCAGCTCCTCGCTCACTCCCAAGCTATGCACTACAAAAGGAGTAATGGTGTAAGAACTGGCAGTGTGTTTTCTTCCATTAAATGTAAGCAAAAGTTTATGGAAAGTCCTGCACCATAGCTTACACTTCCCCCACTTTGAACTCTACTTCTACTGTGATTGGGGTGAATAAAATTAACCCTTCAAGGTAAGACCATCTACAAACAGCTATAAAAACAAGAGCCACACTTCCCTTCCCTTTTCACAATAGCAGCCGTCTGTCCTGTCTGCACAAAAGCAGAAGTCTGCTTTTGACTTTAAAGGGGATGGTACCAATGGGCACAAGCTGGTAGATTATATAGCCCTATTTATGGTATAGAAAAGAGCCATCAGGATACTTCCCTTACCCTCCCATGCCAGCCAGGGAAGAAGAGAAATAAACCACAGGAACTGCCGAGAGAATAAACTGTCCTTGTACACGTGGTGTGTGGCACCTCATTTTAAGACATGAGGCTAAATTGGGTACTTCCGAGAACTGGAGAACAAGACTATCTATAGCAAGGATGTGGCATATAATAATGTATGTAACAGACCTGCAGCATTAGAAAGGGAGAAGCATTTGATGACCAGCTGGCAGATGGTTCACCCTGAGCTACAGCTGAGGCATGAGTAACCTCTGAAAGTGAAAAGCCTTAATATTGGAAGGGAGATGTTCCCTCCTAGAGAAAACTCATTCAATTTGTTCTCCAATAGAGGGAAGAACTATCTGAATGAATAATTTTTAAGCGCAAGAACAGAGGCATCCAGAGGTAAAAGGTGTAGGTTAGAAAAGTAGTTAATGCTGTTTTACATCAAATGAGTTTGACTCACAGTACGTATCCCACCAGGCTACATCCTGTTTTGCCTTGTTTTGTTTAGTTTTGCCAAGCTAGACATGCAGAAGCATGGATTTGAAAATGTTTGAGTTCTTCCCATGTTGCTTCTGAAATTGCCCAGGAACTTGTATCTGTTTATCTCTCAGCCCCAGGCCCCAACTCCCACTCAGCAAAGTCCAAGCCTGCCAGTATAACTTGGAAGACTATCCTTGTCCTTTGAGTTAGTGGCCAGGACAATAGGAAGTGAGGCTGGAAGTTATATCCACTGCTCTGTTGCTTCCTTTAAACCTCTGACCTCTGCTTCATGTCCCCCCTCCCCCGCCCCACAAAACTGTTCTTTCCTTGGTGTTTCATGGGATTGTGGATCCTTAACTTGTTTCTTGACACCAGATTCACTTCCAATTTCCAGTAACCTGGCCAGTAGAGATTGATATGGCAGCATCTGGTCATTTCCTTTCTAGTTTCTGAAAGGCTTCTGAATGTTAAAACTATCCTTTCTGTCCAGATGTGGTGGCCAATGACTGTAAACTCAGCACCAGGAAGCTGAGCCAGGAGGATCATGAGTTTGAGGCCAGCCTGTACTACATGGCAAGACCTTGTTTTAGAGAACAAAAACAAAACCCCATATATGTGCATATATATATATATATATATATATATATCAGAAAATAAAACATGTAATATATTTTTCCATTCTCATCTCTTAGCTTGCATTAGAAACTTATCTTGACTCTCCACTATTTTAACTTTTGCCAAAAAGTGAAATAAAAGTCAACTTACAGGTAAGTTCAATGGCCCGCCGACAGAAGGACCTCTGTGCTCTATAATTTACGACTAGTTGGGAATCCTCCTCCGAGAATGCACCCCTGCACAAAAACAAAGACATCCAACCATAAAGGCAGGTAGATCTCTGTGAGTTCGAGGCCAGCCTGGTCTACAAAGTGAGTCCAGGACAGCCAGGGCTACACAGAGAAACCCTGTCTCGAAAAACCAAAAAAAAAAAAAAAAGCCACCACCAACAACAAAAAGGTATGCGCCACCATGCCTGGCTTGGCACAAGCCTTTTCTTAAGGTCCATTTTTTTTCATTAAAAAATATTTATATGTGGGTTTATATATGTGAGTGCCTGAGGAGGCCAGGAGAGGGCATAAGACCCCTGGAGTGAGAGTTTCAGGCGGTTACAAGCCACTTGGCATAGGTGCTTGGAACCGAACCCAGGTCCTCGGCAAGAGTAGCAAGTGCTCTTACCCGTAGATTTATCTCTCTACAATGGCTCAGCATTTCTTAAGTGACAGAACATAATATTCTTAAGTCAGGCTCACAGCAGATAGAATTGGTAAGGACCTTAGAGACCACTGAGAGGTAAGAGCTAGGAAGCTGGGCCACGTCCAAAGGCTAGTCTATGCTGGGGAGGTAAAAGAGGGTTTTAAATTGTAGTGTTCAAACACAAAATGGTGTCTATTTGAAATAGATAATTACAGAAAGTGTGAAAACTTAGCCAAGGAAGCATGGGAGGGGAGGAAAGGAGAAGCAGGGGAGGAAGAAGGATGAAAAGGAAAGAAGTAAAAAGTAAGAGCCAAGACAACTTCAGCCACCCAGGGAGGCTAATACTGTGACCACTGTCCCTGTATTCCCTATGTACAGGTGGGCCATCTTTCTCTGAGATGACTGGACTGGAAGTGTTAGGAATTTCAGGCCTTTTCAGATTCTGGAATTCTGGAACCATATCTAAACACAAATGCACATCCATCTCGAACCCATTTCACACACAGTGTGAAGGTTCATAATACTTGGCAATCATCTGTGTACAAAACAAAATTTCCGAATGTGGGATCACGCTGGCACTCTGCTTCTCGAGTGAACCACTTGGTACTTCATGTTTTCAGTCTATAGGTGTTTGGGCTGCACCTTAAAAAGATAACTGGGAGCTACAGAGATGGCTCGGTGGTAACGTGCTTGGTGCGCAAGCAGGAGGACACGGGTTCTGACACTCCCCGCCCCTGATCCACATAAAAGCTGAGTGTGGTGGTGTGTGCTTGTAGCCCCAGAGCTGGAGGAGAAGGGAAAGACAGAATTTCCCCAGCTAATTTCCCCTAGTCAGCCAGTCTAGCCAACACGGTAAGGCCTGACTTTAACGAAAGCCTGTCTCAAAAAATACAGCGAGGAGGCCTCTGATGACATGGCTCAAGCGGGCAAAGCCACTCTGCTGACACAACTTGAGCTCAATTTCTGGAACCCAGCTGTGCAGGAAGAGAATGAACTAATTCTTGCAAGTTGTCCTCTGAGCTCCTCATGTGCACCATAGCAGGGGAATACATGCATGTACACACACACATGCACGCACACACACACACATTAAAAAAAAAAACCTTTTTAAAAAAATTTAGAACAGTGGTAAGCAACAGAGGAAAACACCTGATGTTGGCCTCTGGTCACCACATAGGCATGCATGGGAAAAGGCAGATGAACACACGTGTATACACATATGGGTAGATCACGACAAAATAAATAATAATTGGCCTCATTTTAAAAGCTTCTCATTCAACACTACCCAGTTTGCATAGTGTACCCACTGAGGCTCTTCTCTGTCAAAGAGCCTATTATACGGCTGGTTCTTGTTGTTGCTGACTTTGCAGGAACTGGTTTAAATAGGGAAGTCACCTGACTCTGGGCCTGCATAAAACAGGACAAGGCAAGGAGACCAGCCAGAGAGGCACTATCATCTGTCATAACAACACCATGAGGTGTTTTTGTGTTTTGTCCTAAGGTATGCTTTCCCCCATCCCAGCTCAATGTAGAGCAGGTGGGTCTTGAACTCACAAAGATCTGTCTCTACCTCTGCCTCTGCTGGGATTAAATAATGGTGTGCTCCACCATGCCTACTGGAGGTTAACATTTCAAGTGGGAAACTTACCCAAACTTTGTTTCCTGGACTCTTCTTCTGATGGCCAGAGAAATATATAAAATCAACCCAATTAAAACAAATCCACAAAAGCAGCCGAGGATAATAAGCACAGGTTCCGTGTTGCCAGGTGCTGGAGTTGATGAGGGTGCATAATCTACCCTACCTGGAACAAATCCAGAAGCATGAATTGGAAACAGTTTTCTGGGATTCAAAACACTTAGGATACAGTGGCTTGCAATCCTTTAACTTTTTGTGAGCAAGGAATGCAGGTTGTTCTCACTTTGTGCACGGGGAAATGATTTGGAGTTTTAACTATCAGTGAAACTAGTGGCTGCAGAGATGGCTCAGAGGTTAATAGCACTTGCTGCTCTTGCAGAAGATTCAGGTTCAGTTCCTAGTTTCCTATATCGGGTGGCTTAGAACTGGTTGAAACTCCAGCTTAAAGGGTTCCAACACCATCCCCGGCCTCCATGGGCCCTGTGTCACATGGTGCACATACACACAAGCAGGCACACATCCTCACAAATAGGAATAAATAAAATTTAAGAAAACAATGAGACTAGCTTGATTGTAAATTCTTGTCAAATGACAATAAATGTCTGTCAAAACAACACATTAAACCCCACAAACATATGCAACTTTTCCTTGTCAATTAAAAAATAACCAAATGATAAATTTGTTTCATGTTGGTAGTAAGTGGAGAAGAAAATGAATAATTAGTAAAGATAGCATTTGCTTGGTGCGCAACCTTCTCCCTTTCTTCCCTCCCTCTCTTCTTTTCACAGGGTTTCCCTATACAGCCAGGTTGGTCTCCAACTCTCCATCCTCATGCCTCTGCCAGGATCGTAGTCCTGTGCACCAGGCTGGGGAAAAGTCAATAAAACAGTAAGAATCAAAGTTATTTCTTTGTCTAAAAAAGAAAAAACATCAAGAGATATTTGAACATTAAAAGGTGTTTGTCCTCTAGCCATGCAACTGAGCACATGGAAAATACCTTCTCTGTGTTGCAGAGAACTGTCATGATCTTTTCCAAGTTGGACTATAATTCTAACATTTTATTGTTTCTTGAAAACTAAAGCTCCAATCTTTCAATTTTACCAAAGAAGACGTAGAAGCCAGATGCTGGGGGTGAAAATCTGCTAGCTCAGAGAGGCAGAGAAAGCACACAGCTGATCTTCCCACTCCATCGAAGTCCCAGGAGAAAAAGGCTCTTTCTCTTTCTCCATGCTGTCTTAAATACCCTCCTCCTCAATGTCCTTCCTTTCTGTTTACTTATGTTCACTCCCTGTCAGCTGGTTGCTTGCTCCGCCTTTGACATAAAGTTGACTTTAACTTTTGGATTAAAGGTGTGTGCTAGGGCTGAGCCACACCATAACCACTTGTTTACAGTAATCAGAAAGCTCTAGGACCACAGGCTGAGCCATATCACAATTAGAAACAGGTTTTTCCAGTTCATTATCTTGGGGTTCACAATGTGATCAAATAACCTGGAACATTTTATCGTCCTGCTCTCGGTGTTGCCAGACATCTCTGTGAATTCCTTGAATGTGACTGTTTTGTTGTGTTGGGATGGTACCCAGGGCCTCATGAATTCTAGGTAAGTACTGTACCCCTGAGATATGACCCCAGCCTCTAATGTAAAGTTTTTATTTTTCAGTTTTTTGCTTTTTGGGTTTTTTGTTTATTTGTTTGTTTTTCAGGTGTCCCTTTAACTGGAACATTTTCATTGGTTCTGTCACCTCACTAGGCTTATGTAAATACATTCACAACTGTGCTCATGCCAATAAGTTCATCAAACAACAATGGTACCAACACCCCACACTCCATTTACCTTTGCTTTGTAGTTCCCTTCCAACACCACCCCCTTTTTGCATCTTGCTACCATTTCATATTTTCCCACTAATTGCTTCTGTCAACTACCCATGTTTGTGAAAGTCACTTGGGTTTGGTACTGGGAGGCAAGGATGTCACATGGGAATGCATCTTTGCCAAGTGTGTGAACTGAATGACAGACACCGTGGCCAATCACCAACAAGCTTGGAAACCCATGACATGACTGCTGTGGAGATGCTGCCCATCTGTCACTCACGGTGACTAGCGACAGCTTTATGCTTTGTGCAATGACAGTTCTCATAGGAGAGTGACTAAAATTTGAAACATATTGCTGGGAACTGGTGTTATTTGGACTTCAGTAACGGGCGCTTTTATATACTGGAGCAGCACAAAGTGATTCTGCCTATGAAGCAAAACTTTGAAAATTTTTACAGTATATTATGCATGAAAATGGAAGTCCTATGGTTGCAAATTCTGATTTTTAAGGAGAATGAACCATCATTGATGTGTGTGACAATGCATGAATGCATACACGGGTGGATACCCACGGAGACCAGAAAAGGGTATCAGATCCCCTGGAGCTAGAGTTACAGGTGGCCATAAGCTGCTTGATCTGGGTACTGGGAATTAAGCCCTGGTCCTCTGCAAGAACAGTGAGTGTTCTTAACTGCTGTTCTAAACTTTGGTTTGTAAGGCTGTGCCTTTTGCATCAGAATCTCTCTGTCTTTGAGTTTCTTCCAGGTAGATGCCCTTTGTCTCCCTAGCACCAGTAACTGTGTTTCCAGGTAATGAGTCTACTGGCTGCAGGAAGGTGATCTACCTCCTGCTCACTACTAAAAGGGAGAGGCTGCTTAAGGATCACCAGGGCAGAAACAGACACAAGTGAGTCATCTGCTCTCCAGTCTCATCTGCTATCAGGTGCAAAGGCCATGTTTGGCAAGAACTTGTAAATGAGAAGGTCGTGCTGACAAAGGTGGCTGGGCATGGATTTTACAGCAATGGCTTAATCCCAAACAACCTAGAATGGGTTGGAGTCAGAACAAAGGTGGCTCCCCTGATTTACAGAAGCACGAGCAGGATCTGGCCCGTGTGAGACATTCTGGGGGCTCCTTGCCAAAGAACATTCCAGCAATAGGCGAGAGGTAATATGCATGGTTGGGCATTTAGCTCAGCTATCTAGGGCAGCATGAGGATGGTATCTGGAGGAAAGAGACACTTGGTGCTCTATGCAGATGGAGTCACGAAGCATACTACCCGGGGGTTGAATGGGTAAAAACAAGGCAAGCAGTAGCTTCAAACAGAGCAGAAAAAACAAACAAACAAAACCATGGCAAACCAACAGTGCCAGTCAGAGGCTTCTGAGGACCAGTGGGGTATTGCCTGTCCAAAATGCAGTGCTATGTGGTTTAAACCAAAATTCAACAGGTAAAATACAGTTCAGTCCTCTGAAAGGACTGGTTTCCTGTACAAGCCATTAGCACTGACAGTAACGGCAGGAGTGTGTGACTTCTGTGGCGTTGTCCTAAAGTTCCTCATTATTGCAATGATGCTTTTTGGTCCTGATTTTGCACTTATCAGTCAGCCGCCATTTCACACTGGTCCTACTTAGTCAGCCTGAGCCCACATTCTGCAGTCAGCAGCCCCCCCCCCACTCACTGTGCTCAGGAATGATTATTTTCACTGGCTCACTGAAGGGTCCAACGCCCCCTTTAGTGACGGCCGCGATCCTCACTGTGCAGGTAGCATTGTGGATTTGGACAGGAATCTGAGCCCAGCTGCAATTCTGGCCAACTTCTTCAGAAAGCTCGTTCTGGTCATAGAGAAGAAAAAAGGAAATGAAAATACTGAGGCATGGGGTGTGGGGGGGCTCACTAGATAGCTACCCACATACATGGCCACAGTTCCTTCTGAGGGAAGCCACCCATTTTCTGTGCACAGAGGTCATGTTTCCACAAAGTTCCCTCTTCTCAAGGGCCATTGTCAGTGACACTACAGGGTGGATCACGGGGCTAGGGGTGGGGGTGGCAGCAATCTCAAGTCATGGGGTCCTTGGGAAACCAAGATCCTGAAGACATGGCACTTACATGGTCACTTAAGAAACTTCTGGAACAGAGGGAACATGTAGTGTTCCTGCTTCTAGATCAATGGTTCTCACCCTTCCTAATGCTGCGACCTTTAATACAGTTCCTCATGCTGTGATGACCCCCAACCATAAAATTATTTTTGTTGCTCCTTCATAACTGTGATTTTTCTACTGTTATGAATCATAATATAAATGTCTGACATGCAGGATATCTGATATGTGAGGCTCCCAAAGGGGTCATGACCCATAGGTTGAGAACAACTGCTAGATGATAAGAGCAGGACTGAATGCTCGAGATTCTGTGTGCAAACTCTTACCCTTCCCACAATGCCACAGACTCACCCTGTTGTGACTCACTGTGTTGGCACTATGTACCTGCCAACCACCCTCAATTTAGCCCTGCTGAGTCTCTGTTCTATGAAGTCCTGCGGATTCTACTAAACGCTCTAAATGGGCCGATGGGGGAACTGATAGCATTTTTCCCTTTATGCTTGACAAATGGAGAGTTTGTGCAATTTGATTTTTTTTTTAGATTTATTTTATGTACATGAGTGTTTTGCCTGCGTGTATGTCTGTGTTCCACATACATTCCTGGTGCCTGTGGAGGCCAGAAGAGTGTGTCAGATCCCTTGGAACTGGAGTTACAGACAGTTATGAGACACAATGTGGGTGCTGGGAATTGAACCTGGAAGAGCAGCCAGTGCTCTTAACTGATGAGCCATCTCTCCAACCTCAATCTGTGCAATTTTTGAGGCCTGGGTTTACTTTTAGTACTGTTGTTTTAAAGCTATTGCCATGCAACAGTGAGCCACTAAGACCCATGGTCACAATGTTCTCTGTTGTGGGAAATGCATTTTGGGACTGGATTTTTACTTTTGTTATTTTTTAGATCATAACTCATTTCCTCCTTCTCTTTCCTCCCTCTATGCCCTCCCACATATCCCTCCTTGCTCACCTTCAAATTCATGGCCACTTTTTTTTCATTATTGTTATTAAATGCATAAATGTATATGTATTTACATATATATCCCTAATTACAACCTGCTCAAGCTCTATAATATTACCTGTATGAATGTTTTCAGGGCCAAACAAAGATGACAGCAATAGACATCCCAAAGTGAGGAGGGGAAGGCCAATGAGGTCTCAGCCCTACACAAAAAACTATGGGCTTAAGGAAATGGGAGAAACAGTCTTCCCAGGGAAGAGAATGCCAATTGGTAATCCAATACCAAATGGGCCCAGCTTTTTGAAGTGACAATTGTGGGGTTGTCAGTCTGAAATGAGGCTCTGGGAACCTGTCTTCATCTCTGGATGGTGGAAGTTTGATTTCAGACAGAAAGAGCAGGTCATGTGGGACACAGGTACCACAAACCACCTTTGGACTGGAGGTGTGGTTGGTGGTAACTTCATCTTGGGCTCACTAGGTCTCAAGTCAGTCACTTCTAGAAATGTTACAGAACAGAGCTTAGCTCAGCCTCAAGGACAGAGCAGGCCAGTCATTCATGACTGAGAGGCCACCGGTTTGGCCTTCTGGATCTGTTTCCAAATCTAAACTGGAAATGGCCCTTATGTCAAGGGAAGGAAAGAAATGAAAAGGGAGACACTATACCTCCCATCCTTCTGCCCCCAAGGCCTGAGCTCATGATATTTGCCAAAGATTTCTGTTGTTTAAACAAACAAATGAAAGTTAGCAACGGTGAGAGTTGCATACCCTGGGTTGCCCTTTTTAGAAAGCAAGTGTTTTCTTTTGATAGTGGGTTAGTCTGTAATTGTGCCTTTAATTTGGGGGTAGATAGAACTGCAAATCATTAGGTAGTGTAACTCCACAATCCAAATCCCGAGTCCTGGAGCCCTGGAGTGATTCAGGCTTCTCATGGAGAAAAAGTACACAGCATGGCTCTCGGCCGATCGCTCTTCAAAGCGAAGGACTTCATGCTGAAAAGGGAGCTGGGCTTGCTTCTGGCTATATACTGTTTTTTCCTACAAGGACTCAAATGTGACACATCATTTATAAGAAATAAATGTAACAATACGTTTGCCTTGGGATCTGTACAGAGTTGGTTCCCTACACAAAAGGGCTGGGTGTGTGCTCAGTGGTGGGTACATGCTCAGCTGAAGTGATACTCTGGTTTTCATCCTCAGCATTTGTACACACAAACAGTATTTGCATACAACTCAAGTAAATTCTTTTTGAAAATAATTAAAATGTTTTTAGAATTTCATACACGAGTATTTACATCATTTCCTTCACTGCCTCTCAAATTCATAACCTCCCTTCTTTAATTATTACTGTCATGCGCGCACACACACACACACAAATACAACCTGTTGAATCCATTTAGTGTGGCTCATATGTATATGTATTTAAGGCTGACGACTTGGTGTTGGATAACCTATCATGGGGCTTGTCCCTGGAGAAAACTGACTCTTTCCCTCTTCGTAGCTATTAATTGCTTGTAGCTCTTCATCTGGGAGTGGGGGCCTTGTGAGATTACCTGATAAAGTCTTAACAGCTGCTATGCTATATTGTTTTTAACATACTGTATTACTAGTGTTCTTAGATTGTTTAGGGAATAATGACTCAAAAGTTTTAATAATTTTTTGTCCTATGGAAAAAAACCCAGGATCTTGTGCATGACGAACATGTTTTCTAGCACTGAGATATATTCCAAGCCTCAAGAAAACAAAACAAACCCAGGCCTGGTGGTACATACATATAGTCTCAGCAACGGGGAGGTAGAGACAGGAGGATTGCTAAAAGTTCCAGGCCAACCAGTGCTACATAGTAAGGTCTTATCTCAAAAACAAAACAAAACCAAATTTTTGATGTACAATCTCACTCTGTAGCCCTGCCTGGCTGGACCCTCACTATTTAGACCAGGCTGGTCTTGAAGAGAGCAGTTTTCATAACCACAATTCCTTAGCAGTAAGATTACAGTGCAACCATGCCTGCCTAGGAAAACAAAATGCTTACTAGTGGGCATGATTCATTTTCTGAGTAATTTCAATCTGTGATTAATTGAATCTACAGACATGCAAGTCACAAACACAGAAGACCAACTATGGTTTATAATTCCTGCTTACTTTGGCCCTATAATTCATTATGAAAACTCAGAGAAGTGATTTTTCATTTCCACCTTCTATTTCCAAGAGGTGTTAAACACAGGTAAAGTGCATGGAACAGAATCTAGCCTGGCAAATGCAACACTGTATTTAACTGTAGTTGTCCCGACTCTCAAAGGATAACAATGTTGCCAGGGCAACTGGCAACAGTTGGGAAACAGGCCATGGATGATCTCATTAGCATAATGATCAGGAAGGTATCTTTTAGGTATCTAGACATTTTAGAGGAGATTTAACAATTTTCTCTATGCATACCCTTAAATGGTGATTCAAATATAGTTTAAAAATCATTCATGCTTTCAATGCTGTACACCATGGTGGATAGCTATAGTTCCAACTACTCAGAAGGCTAAAATGAGAAGGCTGCCAGTATGATAACATGGCGAAAGCCTCATCTATTTAAAAGAAAAATCATGTTTTAAAAAATGAATGTAGGGGCTGGAGAGATGGCTCAGCAGTTAAGGGCATTTGCTGCTCTCCTAGAGGACTGGAGTTTGATTCCAGGCATTCATACTGGGTTCCTCACTCTAATATCCTCTTCTGTCTTCCTCAAGCACCCACACACATGGCATACATTCACACAGACATGCACCCATATGCATTAAAAACAACAACAACAACAATCCCAAAACATGAATGTAGCAGTGTGATAGTTCATGTCTGTAATCCCAACACTCAGGAGGCAGAAGCAACATCGCCTTGAATTTGAATCCAGCCTGGTCTACACAGTGAATTCCAGGTCAGCCAGGGATACATAGTGAAACTGTTTCAACAAAACAGTAACAAGAAAACAACAAACAAAGGATTTAATGTAGCCTTGTTGTTTTGATGTGCTCATATCCATATTCTCTAGTTTTTCTTTTAATTCTGATTTAGCACACCGTGAATCGGATTTAAGACTGGATCACTAAGTATCTACCACACATATCCTGTTTTGGGGATGTCAGGGTTCAGAACAAAGCCATTCCCCAGCATGCAATGGTCTGATCATGAGGTATGTGCCATAAGCCAACTGTGTATTTCTCATTTAGTGAGCTTTTATTGTTCGCCAACATAAGGACTTGAAAATCTACTAACTTCTTTTCAGGTAATGAAATCCAATTCATAATATAGTCTTTCAATGCAATTTTCCATAATTATTTTAAAAAGTGACATTATGTACTTTTGGAGACAAGAAAGTAACACATCTTTAGAAAGACATTCTTTTTTCCTTATGGATATATATGGCTTGGGATTAGATAGGGCAAATATGGTATTTTGTTTTATGATTAACAGATGACTTTAACATCATCAAATATTCTATAAAATTCACACCCTGTAACTGGTAATTGTATCATGAACATGGCCTATTTCCAGTCCCAAAGAGCAATAACTTCGATGAGGAAAGAAATATCAGATAAAAAGGTGTCACATGAGGTAGCAAAGGTCACTTACTAAAGATGCTCTGGTTCATAGGCACAGAGGGCAAACCATATCTTCCTGTCACTACTTCTACTGAGGGTCATGCCCTAGTGAGGGTGGTGGCACACGACTTTCATCCCAGTACTCAGAAGGCAGAGGCAGGAGGATTTCTGAGTTTGAGGCCAGCCCGGTCTACAGATAGAACTCCAGGACAGCCAGGGGTACACAGAGAAACCCTGTCTCAAACAAACAGACAAATAACAACAACAAAACCCAGACTTCTACCGAGGGTCCACACTGTAGAATGTAGAACTGCATGTGAGACTCTGCATTAGGAAGAGGGCCAAGTGACTGCTTGGAAGTAGCAGGGGGCTCTGAGAAGTTCTGGCTTCACAGTCAGCCAGGCTGTTCTTGTCCCCAGTCTCCAGTTCCAAGCTTTGTGGCTCTAGGTGAGCCACTCAACACCTCGAAGCCCGTTTCGTGGGGTGAGAACTGACACAACTGTCTTTTTCACAATGTTTATATAGGAGTTAAACAAGTTCCCTATAGAAAACAGGGCTCAGTCTGGAAAAAAGGAAAAAGATATCAATGGTGGCTCTTAGTATCTTGGAATGTGTTCATCAAGGTGCTGTGCTTGGGTCTCCCTCCTCTATAGCTGTAAGGCCCTCCTTCAGCATCGGTCTCATGGTGTCTTGCAAGCCTTAGAGCACTGAAGGAAAATAAACTGTCTAGTTTCCCAAAGCAGGATCCCTGTGACTCGGAGATTACTTCATGGCAAGCTGCTCCTCTAATCAAACTGAACCATCTTTGATTGGTTCCTGGGTTTCAGAAGTGACTTAGAACCCTGGCCCATCTCATGAGAACCTTGACTATTTCTCAGGCCTCAAAACTATACCTGCTCTAATACCCTGCCCTTCTGACTCTGTGTGTGTGTGTGTGTGTGTGTGTGTGTGTGTGTGTGTGTGAGAGAGAGAGAGAGAGAGAGAGAGAGAGAGAGAGAGAAAGAGATAAAGAAGGGAAGAAACAAGGAGCAGGTCAATATACAGACACATCTCTGCTGCCCTGGCAGCCACTGGCAAACTCAGGAGGAGGCAGAGGTCTATGTCTAAGGATCAAACCAGGGTCTTGGGTCACAGTAGGCAAGCACTGTACCCCAGCCCAATCACATTGTTTCAAGACTATAATAATCTCTGTTGAGACTTGAGTCTGATCTAAAATCTCTACCCACTACAAACACAGATTAAACCAGCATCAGAAGTATACTCCCCAAACAAGGAGCTCCATAAGCCCACACTTGTGAAAATTAGCCTCTGCCTAATGTGTGGGTAATTCTGGGTCAAGGCTTATTTACTATAGAATACTGAAGAGCCTTGAACTTTGCTAGATTACACTGTGGGTCTTTAAGAAGGATGTTTATCACATAATATTTTATAAACGTATCTGCTCACTGAGCTCTTGTTTTTATGAAAGGCCCATTGGCATTTCATGGGAATGTGGTAGGTAGAAAACTTTAGTCTACATTTCTCAAAGGCTGTCCCACTCAGAGGGACACTCTACAGCTGGTTTAGACAGTGCAGTAGGTGAACAGGACACCAGTTTGAATGAGAGCACACTGGTACCTGGCCCCACCTTTGGACTTTGAGCTCTGCCTTCAAAGACGAGGGACACCAAGAAAAATAAAGCAAAACAGGAAAAAATCTCCATCGAGGCATAAAAAAAAAAAATCCAACCAGTCAAGAACAGACCCTTCTGTGTCTTACTGCCCATACCACTCTCACCACAGAGCGACCCATTCTGAAGGGCACCAGGAACACAGAACACAGCCGAGCGTTGCTGGCGTCCTGGGTGGCTGGCCCTTGGGTCACTGTCATTTGCAACATTTCCATCACCACTGGCCTTCACACGCCTCAGCTCAAAGGGGCCTCAGCAGAAGGGTGGCTTTCACCCATGAAGGAAGCAGGAGGGATGGCCAGGCATTGATTGACTTTTAGAGCACCTGGGTGCCTGCCATTGGCAGTCGCTCTTTTCTGCCAATAAAGAAACATGAAATTCCTACTTGTTTGATATAGGGATATACTGGTCACTAGATGACAAAGGTACAAGTCTGTCTCCAGTGTCCCTAAAACCATCCAGAGACCTCTTCCAAGAAAGTTCTGAAATTACACAAATACGAAACCCAACTTATTACAGCTGTCAGTCAGAAATCTCAGAACTGTCCAGTTTCCTGCCACACATAAGAAGGACTGCTGTGAGAGACGACACTGTCTCAGCTGTGGCTGTGACATCTCCTCATCAGGGAACATGAAGAGAGTTCTAGAAATGAAGTTAGGTCACCATTTCAGCCTGGTCGGGGCCTCCTCGGCCCTTCTTCAGGGCTCCCTCTTTGCCTTCAGGTTCAGATCATGAGACAGAAGCTTAATCGCAGCAGAGAATGTTCTCAAAGTCATGTGACCAACTCAGCCTGTTATTGTCACAAGGCACAAAGTACAGAGTGGGCGCAATGCAAATGACCTCATGACTGGGTGACTTGATATCCACCAGGAGGTAAGTTACGGAGAGGTCATGGCCTCAACTGTGCCTATATTGTTCTCACTGCAGAGGGGACTCCTCTGAACAAAGGGCGACTAGGGCATGGCTGGGTGCGAGTGGCACTCGCTGCGTGCATGAGCTCTCCAACCACTGTCTTTCGTAAACATCTTATCACTGCTCTTCGAATGCTGCAGCTCAAGAAGTCCCCTTTAGGGAAGAGGCTTTTATCCAAACCAGAAGGAATAGCTCTGCACACAGACTGGTTTGCTTTAGAGCACACACGGGTCTGCTGGTATCTACTGCCAACAGAGAAAGATGTAATTCTACTGAACTGGACAATAGCCAAACCTTTCTGTCCTACACTAAGCATTCACCATTTAGGAAATGCTACACCATCTGAACCAGTAACTCCCTTAACTCAGCCCACGGAGAAATGCAGGTAACTTTGACACTGGGACAAAGGTCTTGGGACAACACTAGGGAATGAGAGGCTTCTCAGGTAGGATTGCTACAGATACCTCGTTATCATTCATATGATGTAGAACAACACAGCTTCTAAGCCCTCGTCTTTTTCACCTACTGTTTCCAACAGTCTGTTTTCTTATAGGAAAGAAGAGAAAGAGAACAAATACCAATTGTCCTTTTTGGAAAAAAGCAATTTTTATAAACACTGGATGACATGAAGTTGGAAATGATGGGAACAAAGCTTGGACCAGGGCTGTAGCTGTTCACTTGCTCACCCTGTCCCTCTTTCTTCCCAAAATGCTTTGTGATGTTCCAGATACATGCAATAAAGAGGCTAAACTTGGGATCTCCCACTAGTGTTATATGGAGGAGGAATATGATGATACAAGAGGCATATTTTCCATGACCACAGTAAGGAAGGTAAGGAAGAATCAGTCCCATTAGTGGCCCCAGTGTATCCTCCTTCTCTAGTCTGATTTCTGTTGCCGTGATAAACACTGTAGCCAAAATCAACCAGAGGGGAGGAAAGGGTTTATTTTGGTTTACACTTCCAGATTCCAAGGCATCATTGAAGAAAGTCAGGGAAGGAACTGAAGCAGAAACCAGGGAGGATCCCACTTAGTGGCTTGTTCACTGGCTTATGTTTAGGTAGTTTTCTTATACAACCTAGGACCACCTGCTTAGGGATGATGCTGCCCACAGTGGACTGGGCTCTTCCACAAATAAAGGCTTGCTGAACCCTCTCCTCTGGAGGTTGTTTACTCTCTGCCATTCTCTATGAAGCTAAGAATGTTCCATGGTGATCTTCTTCAGGAAAGACTCTTCAGAAATTTCCATGAGGCTATGAATTGCCAGGACACTATACTCTAGTTCCCGATGGCAAGCTATGATCACTGGATAGTCCACAGTACACTCTTCCTATAACAGCCTAAATTCCCTAAAGACAAGAGTCACATGATAACACAGGATACTTTTTAAGTATCTATTTGCCGATAAACTAATGAAAGGATAAAGGGGGCAGTGAGAAAAGCCCCTGAAAGACTCTGTAGAACGATCTAACTGTTTAGTCACCTCTAATTTTTACTACATTGCTCTTGTCCCATTGAAAGGTGCCTTGCCTTGCTCAATCATAACAATCCCCACAAAACAAAAGCTTCTGAAGCTGAATGCAACCAGCAAGTCAGAAGGAAATCACTAAGCATTCTTTGAGGGTGCAGACTTACAGAAGCTCCGGCACTCTCCCACGTGAGAGCTATCTGGTAGGCCACCAGTTCCCCATCCTGCCGTTTAATTGGAGGCTTCATCCATCTGATATCCACGCTATTGTTAGATTCATTCAGAAACACGGTGACATTCAAAGGTGCTACTGATGGAGCTGCAAAAGAAAGAGATAAATAGCCACAAGGAAAATAACACACAGATTTTTATTTTCTTCTTGGTTATTGAGTGTTTGGGTGTCAGGTGTTTTGTGAAAGACTCTGAGCAATGGTAAATTCCTATCCTCCTTTCAATTAAGTGCCATTGAGAGCCAGGTGGTGGTGGCGCACACCTTTAATTCTGTAACCCCAGCAGCCTTAGGAGGCTGCAACAGGAGCGTCACAAAACCCAGGACAGTGTGGGCAACTATGTGAAAATATGTCTCAAAATACAAAGTAGAAAAAAAGGCTGGGAATATAGCTCATTGGTAGAGTACTTGCCTAGCAGGTCCAAACTTTAAATCTCCAGCTCAGAGGAAAGCAAAAAATTCCATGAGAAGGGGGTAGCAGGCAACATGGCTCAGCCTGAAGAGATAGGCTCTCTGTGAGTTTGAGACCAGCCCGGTCTACAGAGCAAGTTCCAGGACAGCCAGAACTATACAGAGAAATCCTGTCTGAAAAACTAAACAGTACCATTGATATACCACAGGAGTTTTGTGTGCCCATTTTATGTGGTGATGGGTAATAAACATAGAGTTTTGTGCATTTGGCAAGCACCCTATCAACTAAACTACATCCCTGGCTCTCATGTAAATTTTTACAAGTAAGGGTTTCAGGAGGCTAAATCCTCAAGATTCACTTGCTATTTTAATAATGTTATAAACACTCAGGGTAGGCTAACAACAATGAGGAAGTCTGGGAAGGAGGAGGCTGGTGCTCACGGGTTCCTTCCATAGACACTTGGGGCATCGGAAGTGAACAAGGCTGAACAGAGATGAGCTCTGTGGCTCTGGGATGGGCTGGCAGGGAATGCTGACAAGCTCAGAATGAAACAGACATTATACAGTCCTGAGGCAGGTTACTGGTCTGGCCAGGTACCTACTCAGCAAGTCTGAAGTGTTTATATAGTCATCCCTCAGAATCTTCAAGGGTTTCTATAGGTACCAAAGTTCCCAGGTGCTCACACGCCTAATGTCCTCCCACATGCTTTAAGTCATTTTTGGGTTGTTGATAAAACATAATAGATTGTAAATGTTACAAAAATATCTGTTGTATGCCAGGCAATGGTGGCACATGCATTTAATCCCAGCACCCAGGAAGCAGAGACAGGTGGATCTTTTGAGTTTGAGGCCAGCCTGGTCTACAGAGTAAGTTCCAGGACAGCCAGGGCTACGCAGAGAAACCCTGTCTCAAAAACCCAAGATAAACAAACAAATAAATAAAATAGCTGTTATGCTACATTGTTTAGAGAATAAAGACAAGGAGGAGGGGGAAAGCCCTTTCATTTTCAGTGTGGATACAGTGGATCTTCAAATGTTTTTCATCCTCAGTGACATGAAGTTTGAGGATGCTGAACCTGCAGATAAACAGAGCCAACCATGTGTGGTGTGTGCATATATACAATAATTTAAAAAAAAAAAACAAGTCAAAACTACTACTACAATCTTTTGGAGGTGAAGCAGAACCAGAAGCAACTAGGCAGAGGGAAGGATTAGTTTTGTCTTACGTTTCCAGGTAATAGTCTGTAATCAAGGGACATAAGGGCAGGAACCTGCAGCAGAAGCCACAGAGGAACCGCTGCTTGCTGTTTTGATCCCTGGATAAGGCAAGAGGGTCTCTATGAGTTGTAGGCCAGTCTGGTTTGCAAAGAAAGTTCCAGGCCAGCCAAGACTCATCATGAGACCTTTTCTCAAACAACCAACCTAACTAGGAAACCCTCTAGACAACTGTGAAGACAGAATTTTATTTAATAAAAAATGACTTTTTCCCCTTGGGTCGCCTGCTAATGAATAAGTTTGTGCATTGTGTGTTAATTGAAAATAATACTGGCTTTAAAAATGATGCCATTGTCTTCATGTAAAAGTAAATGTTATATACACATAGTACAGAGATTTTTTTTTTCACTCAAGTCTTTTAAAGTACTAAGAAACTATTTTCTTTCCTATTTTATTGGCCGCCCCACTAAAATGCACCAAACAAACAGAGTGCACACAACATCAGGCTGTTGGGAAAGGCTTGTCTGGCTGCAGACCATTGTGGGGAAATGTTCACTGTGTATCTCAGGAATTACCTCCTTCTGTTGTGCTGGCCAGAATCCAAGGGCTTACTGCAGACCAGCCAATTTCGTTCCGACAGGACACGCCGATGCTGTAATTAGCCAGGGCTTGCAGCTGCTGGATCTCATACAGATGTGGCGAGGCAGAGGTGTTAAAAATCATGACTGAGCCATTACTCAGTGGGTCAGCTTCCTTGACCTGAATGAAGAGTACAGATGTGGACCAGTGTTAGTAAGGTGGGGGGAATGTGAGAGCTGGGCACGCAAATGTTGGATGCATGTAGCCCTTCCTCTGTGCTGGAGGAAGGACCTGCTTCCACTCAGGACACACACAAAATTTCCTGTCACCATTACTTATATTACTCATGTCACCGTGGTGACAACTGGAGCCCTCACGAAAATGTCTGAACAGTAGAGGTTCACCACAGCAGGCAACAGACAAGTAGCTACGGTGATAATTATATCATTAGTATATTAAGAACTCACATGTACTCAGAGAGTAGCCCCCCTCCTCCCAGACCCACTTCAGTTCTTCATCCATTCTTTCGTCTCATAGTACACTGCCCTTTAAATAAGTTCCAGATCTTGTTTCAGAAGATGGATTTCTTGGCTTTTGTCAACATTATTTGTTGTCTTATGATAACATGAAAAACAAGCACAAAATATCATTCAAGCATACTTTTCAGTCCTTCATAGGGAGTGCCATGCTTGTATTTTTACCAGACGGTATCACAATGTCCTTCTGACACAGCACCAATGGCTTGGCTGAGATTTTATTATTCCTATGCAGCTTTACCATCAATTTAAAAGCTCACAACTTGGGGCGGAGAGATGGCTCAGCAGTGAAGGGCACTGGCTGCTCTTTCAGAGGACCCCAGTTCGATTCACAGCACCCACATGCTTGTGAACTAGCAAACGTGGGTTCTGGGGAATGAATTTATGTCCTCTGGAAGAGCAGGAAGCATTCGTAATCACTGAGCAATCTCTCCAGTCCCATTTTAAAGTTTTTTTATTAGCACATGTTAATTATACACAATAATGGGTTTTATTATAATATTTTCATACACAGATATAAATGTGTTTGATTATAACTGATCCCCATTACATTCTCTTGTTCCTGCCACCCACTTCCTCATCCTGGTCTCCCTTCTACTGTTAGGTCTTTTTAAAAATATTGTTTATTTTTATTTTATGTGTATGAATTGTTTGTCTGCATGCATGTATGTGTACCATATACATGCCTGGTGTTGGTGGAAGTCATAAAAGGGCAATAGATCCCTGAAAACAGAGTTTCAGGCAGTTCTGAGCCTTCACGTGGGTGCTGGGACCCCAACCTGGGTCATGGCAAAAGTAAACAATGCTCCTAACACCTGAGCCATCCTCCAGTACCATCATAGCTTTGTGATTATGCGTGCATGAATTGCGTTTCATTAGGATTGCTTACAGGAGCATGGGCAAGGGATTACTTATAGAACCAAAGTCACCCTAGTGGTGGATATGCTACTAGAAAAAAAAGTGTCTCTCCCACCCTCAGCAATCATCAACTGCCTCGGATCCTCAAGTAGGACTGAGGTCCCATGACCTGCTCCCTGCTAACAATTGTTAACTGTCTATCAATTCTCAGGGAGGTGTAAAGCCTAAGGAGTACCTCCCTACTTCATGGATGTTGATGGGCCTAATCTCAGGCAGTCTTGTGTAGTTGACTACAGCTGCAGAATTTGATAGTGCGATGGCCTTGTCAACTGAACTACATTTTAAATTATGTCTTGTTCTGGTAGAACCAGCTGAATTAGTCAGGGTTCTCCAGAGAAACAGAACTTATAGAATATATATGTATATATATATATATATATGGATTATTAGAATGACTTACAAGCTGTGCTCTAGCTAGTCCAACAATGCTTGTCTATCAGTGGAAGATCCAAGAATCCAGTAATTGTTCAGTCCATAAGGCTAGATGTATTATTTGGTCTTCAGTATATGCCAGAATCCCAAAGAAATAGGCACCAATGTCAGTGAAGAAATGGACTTGCCAGTGAGAGTAAGAGCAAGCAGGGAGAGAGCCAAAGTTCCTTTCATTCATGTCCTTTATATAAGCTGACAGCAGAAGGCGTGGCCAAGATCAAAGGTCATCTTCCCACCTCAAAAGATCTAGATTCAAAGTGGGTCTTCCCACTTCAAATGATTTAATTAATAATAATAATAAAAAATCCCTCTTATGTATCCCCAGCTCTTGGGTTTTAGTTAATTCCAGATGCATCCAAACTGACAACCAAGACTAGCCATCACATCATCTTTTTTTTTCTTCCTGAGACAGCATTTCTCTGTGTAGCCTCAGCTGTTCTAGATCCATTCTGTAGACCTGGCCTCGAACTCAGAGAGATCCACCTGCCTCTGCCTCCCGAGTGCTGGGATTAAAGGCATGCGCCATCACGTATGGCCATTACATCATCTTTGTATCTTGTTTTTACATTCCAGTTGGAAACCCTGGTCATGTTCACTTGCAAAGTAGTAAATAGGTCTTGAAGAAAGAGACAGTGTTCTTCAAGAAAATCAGGATTCTGAGGCAATCAAAAAACTCTTATCCAATATACTTGAGCATTCATCAGTATTACATTCACAAGTTGCATTAGCTGTGATCACCCCCTGACCTCCAACTGCAGACACACTTTAGGAGGGACTGATATTTGGGGTGAGGAAGGCTATCTGTTGGGCTCCTTTTCTTCCCAGAGAGGGAGTGTTCTGTAAGTTTACACCTTAGATATTTCTCTTCCAGATTCTTGGTTCTGTGTCCTCAATCTTATCCCCAGGCTCTTTCATGGAAGAACACATATCTACAAACATGGCCTCAGGAATCCCCAGAAGGAGCCATGGCCTGACCGCAGCCACTCTCGTTCCATGCCCACTTTTAGTGTGCCACATTGACAAAGCTAGTGTGTAACTATTGTCTTTGCTTCTTTTTAAAAAGCTGTGACTTGTTTTCATTTGGCAGAACTGGGGACTGAACTGCAGGCCTACACACAGGCAAGGCAATGCCCTGTCATTGAGATACAGACACCTCTAAGCCTTTTTAAAATTTCTAGTTTGAGAGTCTTGCTAAGTAGCCCAGACTGCCAGCAGACTTCCATTCCCCCTTCTCAGCCTTCAAATAGCTGGGTTTATAAGTACATTGTTATTAGCAGCCACCATGCCCAGCAAAGACCTCTGTCCTTCGTATTCTGTAACATGAAGATCCCTGCTCTTGCCTTGAGTTAGCTTGAGTAGTGTGCCCTTTATCTTCTCCCTCTCCACTCATATAGAAACTCAACCTTAAGAGCATGCTCCATTGGCCTGTGGGGAAGGCTGGGATGTACAGGAAAACATTATTTGTATCTCATTTAGCAAACCTTTCTCTAATCTCCTTAAAATGTTTATCTCCTCATCTTTACCACTCCTCCCCAATCGCGCAATTTCCTCTACACTGCCCTCCAAATCTATGCACACCAAACACGAGAACAGGCTTCTCAGAAAAAACAAAAACAAAAAACAAAAAACCTAGTGCTCGGCCAAAGAACTTTGTCCCTTATGTATACCTCTTGTTTGGGAATGAGGTTACGGGAATAGAGGTGGTCTCTCCACTACATGTATCTGTAAAATCAAAAAAAGACAGAACAGCAGTGGGTAAAACAGAAGCAACCAAAAGCAATTGGGGGGGATCTTTAATCCAAAAAATGAGTTCCCCCTAAGAAGGGAGGTGCAGTGACAGGCCCTGGATGTACAATGTCAGGGTAGGTGTACTTGCCATTTAGCCCAGGACCATAAATAGACATTTTGGAACATTTTGGAGTCCCCTGGTGGATACCATCAGGGTGGCATGGAGGCCGAGTTCCACCTCTGACTCAGACCTTGTGGGTGACAGGAAGGTGCCAGCTGGCCCATGGAGCCACCACTGTTCGAGAAACAGGGGCCATGTGCTTATCTTACGGGTGGCTTTTTGGCAGAAATTACTTTTTGTTCTTTCATATTAAGCTATGCACCGACTTCCTGGTGACCAATCACTAAAACTAAGGTGGAGGAAAGCTTTGGCTCTCTGCCTCAATCCCATTTCCGGAACCCTATGTGAGCATTTACAGGCAGGTCCTTGGGAAGAGATAGGATTTCTAAAAATGGCCCTCCTCTGTGGACCCTGGTGGGAAGGAGGGCGTGAGGGAGTTAAAAATAGAAATGGAGCATGTTTCCCAAAAATTAGTGAAGAAAGAGACTACAGTCAGGGTCAAAGGAAGTGAAAGGGTGTGTCTGGATAGCATGTGACCCGGAATCCCATCCAAAACATTCATTTGTTACCGAGTCAGAGTTTAAAATGGTGATGAACTACAATCCATACTTGGTCCCTTCAGGGAGGGGACATACTGCATACAACTTCTAGACTCCCTGCAGGGCTGCCATAGGAAACAACAACAGTTTTTGATATAGATAAACATTGAGACTGCTTGTGTCATTTAACTGGCTCTCCTGTGTCATCTGCTCATCTAACAACTGCACCAGAGACGGAAGGGAGAAAGAGAGAAGGGAGGCCAAGCCAGCTGGTGGCCTGCATGCGGATGACCATACCTAGCACCACACGGTCCACAGTGGGCAGGGGAGCCTGTCGTTTGTCTGCCCCAGGATGCCTTTTCATGTAGTTCATTACTATACAAAGACACAGCAAAGTCAGAGAGAATGGGTGAAGCTGGTGTTTGATTCGTCACCTTCCAGAGAGACCTGGTTCTTTCAGCCACACCATCTCCCATCTACCCGGAGACTCACTCTCTCAACGCGGTGGTAGGGGTAGCCATTCTCAGAGTCTCCCTGAGGTTAGCCACTCTCGTGAGGGAAGGTACACTGTACTCTCTCTGGCTCCCCAGTTTAGCAACTCGAACTTGACACCAGCTTTTCGGAAGGCTGGTTGTAATTCCGTAGGACTATTCTTATGTCCCTAAGAATAAATGTCAACACCCATTCCCTCACTGTTTTCTTTTCTTTTTTTTTTTTTTTGAGACAGGGTTTCTCTGTTTAACAGCTGTGGCTATCCTGGACTTGCTTTGTAGACAAGGCTGGCCTCGAACTCACAAAGATCCTTCTGCCTCTGCCTCCCAAGTGCTGGGATTAAAGGCGTGCGCCACCACCGCCCGGCTCCCTCACTGTTTTCAATAGTGGAGTTCTGAACTCACACACAGCAAAACCGTTAGAATCAAAGGGAGAAAATTTAAAAAAGAAAAAAAGAGTTGAGACATCAACTCCTCACTCACAGTTACAGCTACTGAGACAAAAGATCAACAGAGGACACACACAGGGTAAGACAAAGAACTAGCTAGGCACACAGAACACGCCTGACCACTGGCTTACATCACCCAGTCTCAGCAGTCTCCAGGAAAGGACATATTCTGTGCCATTAAACAAGCCTTAATACATGTTAAACGACTGAAATAATAATAAACATTTCCTAATGGAACATTAGAAATGAACGAAGAGCTTGAGAAGATAGTTCAGTGGGTAAGAACACCTTGCTGCACAAGCCCGGAGACAGACCCAGGTGCAAATCAGCAGCATCCACATACAAAACTGAATGTGACTGTACACGCAGACTCTTGTAACCCAGAGCTGAGGGGGCAGATGCAGGCGGATCGCTGGGCCTTGCTGACTGCCCACCTGGCCCCGGGTTTCAGGGAGAGACCCTGTCTCGAAAGAATAAGTGGAGAGTGACAGAATGAGACCCCAGACAGCCTCCTCTGGCCTCCACACATGCATGTGTGCATGTATTTGTATACACTCGTGTTGAGTATACCACACACACATATGAGAATAATTTTTAAAAATTTAAAAACGTTCCTAAATGATTAAGAAGATAAGATAAAACAAAACACCATAAGGAAAAAAAGAAGCAAGAAAACCCTTGAGATGAATGAAAACAGCAAAACAAAAATCTCATAGGACACAGCTAAGGCCATGTTTGTAGGAAACATGTAGCACAGATGTGTATGTAGCGTAAATGCTTATAGTAAGTTTCTTTCAACTAGGCACGGTGGCACATGCCTATGATCCCCAGCACTTTGGAGGCAGAAGCAGGAAGAGCAAGAGTTCATGGTTTTTTTTTTTTTTTTTTTTTTTTTTTTTGCAATAGTAGGTAGAAGGCCAGTATTGACTACATGAGGCTGACTCTATCTTCAAGAAATCATGAATCAGCCAATTAGGAGGATTTCCTGGTGAGAGGCTGTAGATATAAGAAGTATAGTGTTTGGGGGATTTACAAATAAAATTGGGCAAGAATTAAGCAAGGCTGGGAATGGTAGCGTGAAGAGACTATTTTAGGGAAATGCATGTTTTTATTTTTCAGAGAAGGAACAGCTGTCAGATGAGAGTAGGAGGCACCAAGAACAGAGAAACTAATTCTAGTTGGTATGAAAAGCATCTGATTATCAACACAAAATTCTCTGGAAGTCATTTCCCCAAATTAAGTTGGCACAACTAATCTGTTAGGTTAATGTGTTTATCTTTTTAAAGTCTAATTTTATTCATTCATTATTATTATTATCATAGGAGGCACTTATCATAACCACCACCTGGTTGATTAATGAGTTTTTAACAAGAAAGCCAGCTATTCAGGAAACTAAGAATAAATTCTGTCCCTATGCATGATAAAGGACAAGGCAGAATGCACTCATGTTGTGAGCAGACAGGTAACTAGCTCCCACACACTGTGTCTGAGCTGACTGTGGAGTTAGTAGCTCCGAGCTTTGATGTTGGCATCAGATCTTCAAGGGCCTGAATTCTGACTAGGTGAGTGTGCTGATCCCATAGTACTCACATGTTTTAAGCAAGAGATACATATCTGCAGAATGCCTTGGCTATACTGGACACTCAGTAAGTAATAATGTTATTGCCGCTGTTTCTGTTCTCATGAAGGAAACACTCAAGTGTTGAGATGATCTGTTCCGTATTCTAAATGTTAATTAATTGCTGCCAGAGGCCTGCTTGCTGTACAAGATACACCAAGTGATGCTGTTACTTTGCATTGTCTTTGATTGGTTGAATAAATGCTGAGGCCTGTGATTGGACAGAGAGAGGTAAGTAGTACAAAGGTTGGCAGGCTTTGGGAGCAGAGGGATTGACAGGAAAAAGAAGCCAGGAGGAGGAAGGAGAAGACACGCCATGGGTTAGATAAAAGAATTATATCTCTGGGCTGGAGAGATGGCTCAGAGGTTAAGACACTGGCTGCTCTTCCAGAGGTCCTGAGTTCAATTCCTAGCAACCACATGGTGGCTCATAACCATCTATAATGAGATCTAGTACCCTCTTCTGACCTGCAGGCATACATGCAGACAGAACACTGTATACATAATAAATAGATAAATCTTAAAAAAAAAAAAGAATCATATCTCCACATGGCTTGGACCATCAGCATAGCATGGAGAAAAACAGCCCAGGGGACATGTATATATATGTTATTGGGGTTTTATTTGGGGAAAAATTAAAAGCTACCTTAGCTAGGCTAAGATTGCATTATCCAGGCCAAGGCTTGTTAAAATATATCAGGTGTCTGTCTTAGTGTGATTATTTATAATGGCAGGTTAAGGATTAATACAACCAACCAATTAACTGTAGTATAAGTAATGGAAATAGTTTAAATAATTACTTCAAAACTCAAGAACACAGTTTATATTATGACAAGGTATCATTTAGGGTAACTCATCCATATATCTTCTAGCCCTATTCCATAGTAACTTTAAGTAACATTAAAAAGAGCTAAAGATTCTGAAAGGCCAGCAATTCCCTGGTTTCCCCAAGAGACATTGGCTAAGGGGTTTCACTTATCAGCACACAGGATCCACCTTGGGCTGGTGCAACTCTCCTTCATAATGCCAGTCCAGAAAAAGCCATACTGAGTGGTGTGTAGCCACCTGGACCCTTGGACACAGACCAGCTCTCATTTAGGAATGTGTCTTTGTAATTTATAAAGAATTATCCCTGGGTCACGGCCTTTGTCCTTGGAAACATGTTTCTCTCCTGGTTGGGTCTTGGGCTGTAAAAGAGCATCGTGGCCACAGCATCAGAACACCCTGTGATGGTGAACCCTGAGAAGGGGAGTGGAAGAGGTTCTGAACAGAAGTGGAGAAATGCCTTCTATATCCACCCTGGGAGGAGGAGGGAAAGCCAGAGAGCACACACAGCACACACCACCCTTTGCCTCTCCATTGTGGAGATTTACCTGAATGCTGCAGTTCTGATATGGGGAGTAGCCATCAAAACCTAGGACCCAGGAGACCAGGATGCCATGTGCTGTACTGCTGAGGATGTGTACTTCCATGGGTGGGGAGGGGATTACTATGGAAAAGAAAAGATACACACATACAATCACAGTTCTAAACCACAGGAGACCACAAGCAGTAAACCACAAGTCTCAACCTGTGGATAGAGACCCCTTTGGGGTCTAACGACTCTTTCACAGGGGTCGCTTAAGACCATCGGAAAACACAGATATCTACATTATGAGTTGTAACAGTAGCAGAATTACAGTTATGAAGTAGCAATGAAATAGTTTTCTGGTTGGGGGTCAACACAACATGAGGAACTGTAATAATGGGTCACAGCATTAGGAGGTTGAGAATCATTGGTTTACACAAATGGGGTCTTGATTGCTCTGATATGAGTTTTAAGATAAATGAAAGTTAGAAACACAAGTTTGGCCTCAGTGCTGGAGAGAGAAGGCAGAAGGACCAAAAGTTCAAGGTTACCTTGTCTTAAACACATAGAAATCCACAAGTTTTGGAAACAGGATAGAGTTTTTAAAGAAGTTTTACATGAAATTCTATGTGAAGCATAAATTTTAATGCTTCCTATTTTATACATGCCTAAACGCTGAGAAGTTTAAACCTTAGGCTTGATAAAAGGTCTTTCAAGTCTACACCCACTCGTGGATTTCGGAGATTCCCAGCATGCCTTTTAAAGCTGTAACAGTGGAATTTGTGGAAAAGGAAGGAAGTTATACACTTCCTCCTGGAGTAACTGTTAGTTTTGCTTTTTTTTTTTTTTTGAAATGAACTTTCACAAAATGCCATTTCATATCCTTCATCCAGTACACTTACTGAAACTGAAAACAGAATCTTTCATAACTCCTGTAGTTTTAAATTCCCTTCTCTGCAAGCCCAACTTTTAACTTATTATTCAACATATTCTACCTTTTCCTTGTGTATTGCTTTGATTTCCCAAGGATAAGAGGAAAAGAACCATGAACCCAATATTTATTCTTCGCTATCTAAAGATCTATCTGATAGTAAAATATAAAATGTGCTTGAGTTTCTGTGAGTAAGAATGATGATATAAAGATAAAATAAGGCAGAATTTGTAGGTTTTCCGTTCCTTCCAAGTTCTGGGTTTAAATACTGGTCATTACACAAGAGTAGAAGGACAAGATGACAGACAGTAATGTCCCCACTAACATCTGCCTTTGACTCTGTCACCATCCAGCAGCTGCCCATTGATAGTCCATCTAGCGAAATGCAAGCTCAGGGCAGGTAAGAGGGAGAGGAGGGGACAGATGGGCATCCCACTTGATCCTCTCTGCTTCCAGTTGTAAGTCTCCTGCTTATAAGACTTGGATTAGGCTCAGTTGGTCCAGACCTCACACATCAGCATCCCTGGTGAGCCCATCTCTTGGCTCTTCAAGGGTTAATGTGGACAAGTATTAGGTAGAAGTGGGAAAAGTGAAAATTAGAAGTAAAGCTTCTATGATAAGCAGAACTACGGTAGCTAATGTTTATCAACGATTTATGTGTCGAGTACTGCTAAGGGTGTTTTACTTGTATCAAATCACCAAGCCTCAAAAAATAGGTAGGTTTTCTAATTATTCCCTTTTTCCCCCCCTCAAAACAACACTGTCACCAAAAAGGAGAAGAAACTTGTGCACTGTTACAAAGGGAGCCAGACTCAAGCCTCTGCCCCTCCTCAGCCCCCAGGAGATGCAGGAGAGCCCCTGGCCTGCCTGCTTACCTTTGATGTTGATCTGCACACCCTTGGATACCGTCAGCCCTTTGTCATTGTGGGCCTCACAGCTGAAGACTGCTGTCTCTGTCAGACCTGGGATGGAAGGGCACTAGTGAGATTGAGGCAGATAAACAGGGTGTCCCGGACTAGCAACCTGTAGCTTTGCCAGCTTCTATTTCTTGGTTCATAGCTTCTAGCCTAAAAATATAAAATTAATCTAAACAAAACTTGATCTCTATAGGAAAACACACCTGAGAAGAAACCACAGGTACCCAGAGCAGGACAGCCGTAAGCCAAGAGGCAGCTGTCTTTAACCCCTCAGTCCCTGAATGACAAAGTAGTGTCATTCAGACTTTGGGGGGGGGGTGCGGGGGGAGGTTGAAACATGGTCCCTCTGGCTGTCCTGGAACTTGCTCTATAGACCAGTTTGGCCTTGAACTCACAGAGATCTGCCTGCCTCTGCTCCCCGAGTGCTGGGATTAAAGGCGTGCACCACCACGCCAAGCCAGAGTTTAGTCACAAACACAACAATCAACACCTACGCACATGCAGGCTCATCAAAAAGAGGCAGGAACCAGGGGATAGAGTTCCAGTGGTGGAGGCTGGAACAGGCAGAGCACGACAGTAACATGCACAATTCACAAGACAGTGAATTATACCCCAAAGTATGCAATAAAATTCCAAGACTAGGCTGCATTGATAAAAATGGCAGATTAAATGAGTGGAAGCTAACGGACAAGTTTCCCACAGAGACAAACTCCAATTCTCTGTGCATATTCTCCTTCCTTGAGGAAGTGGGTTGAGCGTGACCATACGGCAGGAAAGGTGAGAATGAGGACAGTTTCAGGATGGAGATACCGTCCTAGCAAATCCCTGCCGGCTGGTCAGGGTTCACACCTGCCTGTGACTGTTCGTGTTGACAGGATGTGCCCTTGCATGATGGAAATAGCAACTTCGCCTCTGTGACATTCATTCCTCCTGAAGCACCAAATTACCGGACATTCTACCAAACACCTGACCAGCAAGCCTCAAAACCCCTGAGGCCAAGAAAAACAAGGAAAGTTTGACCATGAGGTGCCTAATCAGGCAGACACAGATGACTAAGCGGAGTGGAGGATTTTGGGGACAGAAAAGGGACAGGCGTTGAAATCTAAGAAAACTTGAATGCTAGTTAATAAAAATGTATCAGAATTGGGACATCAGTTGAAACCAATTTATCACACTAGTGTTTGAAGTGAATACTAGAGAGGGAAGTGAAGGTCGATATTGAGATTTTTTTTTATATCTCAATAGTTTTCTTTAATTTTTTAAATTGTGTGTATATGTGTGCAAGTGCATGTCATGGCACATGTATGGAGGTGAGAGAACAACTTTCAGGAGCTGATTCACTCTTAAAACAGAGTTTCTTTCGTTTCTGCCACTGGAACTCAGGCTCCCAGACTTGTGTGGTTGACGCTTTACCTGCTGACACCCACTCCAGCTCTATTTCCACACTTTGACTGTAAATCTAACTATTTAAAATTTAAGTTTTTTTTAACAAACACACAACAAACTTTAATATATGCACTGTGTAGCTCATCTGGAATCTTCTATATCTCTAGGACACAAAAACCGCATCATCATGAACTGAAGATAGATTCTTTTTGTTTTTAATGTGCCACAAGTTTCTTTTTACCTAAAGAGCTTATTTTGGGGGCTGGAGAGATGTCTACGTTGTTAGAGCATGCATTACTCTTGCAGAGGACCAGAGTTCGGTTCCTGGGACCCATGTCAGGAGCTTCAGAATTGCCTGCAAGTTCAGCTCCAGAGGATTCTCTAGTCTCTTCCAGCCCTTGGCTCACTTGCACTCAAAAAGCAAGTATACCCACATAGAGACACACATAACTTAAACAAACAAAAAAAAATTTTTTAAAAAGCCCACAAAAACTTTAGTTTTCTTTGGTCTACTTACTGTACCAGGAATTTTCCATTCTGATATTTTAAAATCCTCAGCTTGTCACTAATGAACTGAACTTGAAAAATGAACGGGAGGAAAAAAAAACTGTCTACAGGAGAGGCAGCAGTCATTAAGCCTAGAAAAGTTGTCCAATATTGATACCCAGGTGACCAATAATGCATCAGGAGTACAGCCAAGTGGTCACTATATGGCAGAAGATTATGTTTGGAAAAAAACTGTAAGAAAAATAAAACACCTCTGATCCCCTACCCCCACTGTGACACACACGAGCACATGCACACACATAGCAGGTAAATTCCTGTTATTTTCCACTCAGATGTCTCTCCCTGGTGTCTGAGTTTTCCTAGCTAGGCTCCTCTAGGCAAAAATACACCCTGCATTTCTATGCCATGACTCTTACGGTGACTTTTCATTTCTTTGTAAAACATTACACTGAGAATGTGGCAGATGCTTGTGGTATTCTGGTTTTCTGAGATGGGGAGTGTCTCTCTCACACTGGAGGGAAATCCTAAAGTGGATTGCTTAATTCAATTTTCTTGACAACTGAAAGCACCAAGTACAGTGGCTTCAGTCAGGAGTCATGTCTTTGCATACTCAGTCACTTCCTCTCAGGTGAGTGACAAAACTGCTCCTGTTTTGTATGGTGACTAAAGCAAATACTTAGTTCTCTGAAAATCGGTATTGTATCTCACACCCCTTACTTTCATCTATAAAGGATGCTTGTGAATGAATACTCCAAAGGAGGGGGCATCCTTATATCTTCTCTTAGCTTCTCCTAATTTTGAAGAGTATGTGTAGACTTTCACGCATTCTGATGTCCACATCGCACAAGTTTTCATGATTGAAGCAGCTGAAAAATGTAATTGTAGAGACCTTGAAACTGGACGGAATCTAGTAACTTGAGCAAAGCTAATCCCCAACCCATCTGCAATATCTTGATACCAACATCACCCACTGAAATCATTCCTCTACATGTTCCATCAAGATTTTCTACTTCTCCCGAAAAGTCTACTCTAATAGCATCCACAGGGGTGTTTGAAAATCTTTGAATAATAACCTTATGATTATATTTCTCTTGGATTGATTATACTTATAGTTTTTATCAGGATACAATTAATTGGTATAAATAATTCCATTTTTTTTGGTCAGTGGTGGGGATGAGACCCACAAGACTTTATGCATGATAGACAAGCTACATTCTTTCCCACAGAAATGTATCCTTTGCTATATCAAATTGGAACTTTCTGTACATGCAGTCTAGGAAGTTCTGAACCCTGAGAGAAAGTACCACAACAGCTGTTCTCAGAATCGGGTCTATTGAGTTGTAGAGATCCCAGGGACACTAGGCCTCAAAAGTTAGCTTATTCTCATAATAATAATGGTATTTTCCTTTTCAGGCTCATTATCTCACGAGTGTATAAAGGAATTTTCCAGAGCCTGATACCATGTGATGATGTCACAGATCTAGTAAGTCAATGGAACATAGGCTTGCACGGCCTTGTTTTTAAAGTTTTCCATTTTACTTTCTAATTCAGTAACCAGATGGGCATAACTAGTATAAAAATTGTTTTGTTTTTCTTTTTCTTTCTTCTTTTTTTTTTTTTTTACGTTTTTTTTTTTTTTTGGTTTTTCGAGACAGGGTTTCTCTGAATATCTCTGGCTGTCCTGGACTCGCTTTGTAGACCAGGCTGGCCTCGAACTCACAAAGATCCGCCTGCCTCTGCCTCCCAAGTGCTGGGATTAAAGGCGTGCGCCACCACCGCCCGGCTTCTTCTTTTTTTTTTTAAACAATTTTTAAGACTTAAAGGGATCCTGACACCAAATTCTTTGAGAGCTGCTGTCCTACTGGGATTCTGGGGAGGGTCAGGGAGAGGCTCTTCCTCCTGGAAAAAGGAGGAAGAAATGGGAGGCAAATGGCAGGTGGCAAACAACAAGAAACAAACAAGCAAAAGTCCCTCGTATGGTGTCAGTCTGGTTTTGATTTTAGGAAAGAGAATGAGGACAAAGACACAACCCCTCTCAGGCACAGCCTGGGCTGTGGGGCTGCAGCGTTCCTCATAACCGACCTGTTCTGATCGCCCAGGGGAGACACCTACCCCACCAGCTCCCAAGAGCTTGCAATACTTGGCTCGTATTTAGGAAAACTTAGTTTTGGCTCCATCAGAACACAAGGAGTTCTTTCTTTATCATTTATTACTTATTTACTTATTTTAGGTACAGTCGACGTTGGCAGGCTAGTGCCTATCGCTTGATTTCAATTACTCTTATCAAAACGCATGTAGGAAACATCCATGTACGAACTACAAAATCACATTCCAAGCTGAGCAAGAGAGGAACAGTTGGCCTACAGCAAAACGGGTTTATTTCACTGCGGTATTTCACCGCAACTCCCTGCAGTAGGGTCGCCCGCCGGCATGCTGTTCCCACTCTCTGAAGTGGATTAGTGGGTGGAGCAAAGCTGGATACTGTGGAACTTGACCTTAGATCAAGCAGGAAGTCACTTTTCCTCTTTGCGTTTTTTTTTTTTTCAAAGTTTACACAAGGTCAGAAAAACAGTTTATAGCAGATGTCTCAGCAGCACAAGGCACCCACATAAACTGGAATCCCAGAGACTGGCTCCAGCACTTCTCCATATGGGCCAGCGGCCGATGCCCACAAGCTAAAAACGGGTGTAAGCAGACAGAACTGGAAACCCATCCAGACAAAGGCAACGTTCTCCAAAACTAGGCCGACACTTACACCCCTAGAGGTACCCCACCCTTACCCCAGAAGGTGCTCCATCCCCCGCATTCGAGGGACAGACCTAGGTAGGACCTCATTCCCACCACAGAACCACACCCTCACCCTGCGTAACTTTTTCCCTTAAGGCTTTTTGGTTTAGTGGCACTAACTTCCCCAGCACGTCCAGACTAGCTGTGCCAAGTGCTCAGCAAGCAAAGCCAGCTCCTTCTCCCTTGCTTGATCCCCTCGGTGGATGGACGATAACCACCAGGTTGGAATAAACTTGAGAGTTTTGTAGCCCAGACCCTTGTGGTTTTCCTGGGAGAACAACATCAGTGAGTCTCAGGTCTGGACCCTCCCTCCCTCAGATCCTGAATGCTCCTGGCTGAGGCTCCACAGTGCCTGGGACATCTTCCCCTGGGCCTGTCCCCTGAGTTCCAGCAAAAGACTCCTCTCTCCAAGCCCCAGGATGGTAGTCTATACCTCTTTTGCTTGCTCCCCACACAGACACACACACACAGACACACACACACACCCTGTTTGAGAAGCGGCAGCTTGTGACCCAGACCTGAGGTATTTTAAGGAGCTTTGAGGAACAAAATGTTCCCTCGAGGGAAGGACAGTCACAACTGCTGAGGAAGCAACTTCCCAGGAGCAGTTACATCAAGCCTCTGAGTTCTGGATTAAGCAACTCTGAAATTTAATGAAATAAACAATCCTATTTTTTCACCTTTTTTACTTTTTCCTAAAGTCTACCTTTCTACCAGAGAAGGCAGCACACAGAACACACTCCTTATTACTTTGGAACTCAGTCGGACCTGGCTTCATTCACTCAAATACTGAGTATTCGCTATGTACCAGACTTCTTTAAAAATAAAAGCATAGGTTCCTACCCTTAGAGTTCACATTCCCTCAGGGCAAAATGAAGCACATGACCTGATAGAGAAATAGAACGCTATGTCGGAAGGTGGCGGATATCAAAGAAATGCAGAAGACTGGGCGGTATGAGTGGGGAGGGAAGGGGTTATGGATGGCTCTTTGAGAAATGAATGGTCTTACAGGAAATACCTAGGTGAAGGAATGCACCTTGTTACTGATCAGCTTGGGGAATCCTAGCAAATAAATAACTGAGAGGCCTCTTCCAGAGTGGAATTCCAGAGGAGGAATGGCATGATCTGGCTTTGTCAGGATTGTTCCAGCTGCCCTCCAGAGAACAGACTTTAAGTGAGTTTCTGGGAAAAATAGGCATTAAAAGTGCAATGGGATTCAAAGCAAACCTTTAGGGCAAGCACTAAAAATATGAGGAATGGATTTATATGAATTCTCAATGCCATGGTTATTACAATGAATATTACTAACTATATCCAATTAACCAAATAAAAAACTAGTTTAGCCATCTGCTAGTTGTGCATTGGCACATAAAATTAGGGGCTAGAGAGATGGCTTAGTGGTTAAGAGCACTGGCTGCTCTTCCAGAGGCCCTGAGTTCAATTCCCAGCAACCACATGGTGGCTTACAACTATCTGTAATGGGATCTGATGCCCTCTTTGGTCATGCAGGCATACATGTAAATACAGCATTCATGTAAATAAATGAATCTACTAAAAAAAAACAAACAAACAAAAAAACAAAACAAAACACTAAACATACAATTAGTGTTTATTTTTTAAAGTTTTATTTTTATTTGTGTATGTGTGTCTGTGTAAGTGTATGTCACTTCTGTGTGTGTAAATGGAGTCTAGAAGAAGGCATGGAATCCCTTGGAGCAGGAGTTACAGGTGGTTGTGAGCCATCTGATGCCCGTGCTGGGAACCAAATTCCAATCCTCTGCAAGAGCAGCAAATACTCTTAACTGGGAAGTCATCTCTTCAGTATAGGGGATCAAATGCTGTCTTTTGGCCACCATGGGTACATGCATTCACCTATACAACCCCATAGACTCATAAATAAAAAAGTAAAATTAAATTTTAAAAAAGTTGTGCAAGTCGTCCAGGGATACATAACAACATGATGTTGTTAATCTAGATGCTCACAGAGGTTATACTCAATTTCCTACAAGGCATTCTGCCAGGAAGAAAGAGTTCTTTGTAGGTTTCATGATTTGAAGTCACCCGTGACAAAAGCCACTTATTTATTATTTCTGGTGCTAAGGATTTCGTTTCTGAGACAGGGTCTCAGTAGCCTAGGATGGCCTTAAACTCACTATGTAGTTGATGATGACTTTAAGTGTCTGATCCTCCTGCACTACATCTGGAGGGCTAGGGTTACAGGCATGCACTTCCACACTTGATTTATCCCATGTTGGAGATCAACTTGGGGCCTCATATGTGCCAGACAAGCACTCTACATGCTGAGCTACACCCTCAGGCCTGTGCTGGGCTTTTATTTGCTTGTTTTACAGTACGAAAGAAGAAACTGGGCCTTGTGTGTGGTAGGCAAACTCTCTACCACTGAGCCTTACAAAATGCTTCTTTAAAAGGGAAAAAAATTCAGACTGAAGTAATTTTAGATTCACAAAAAATTTGCAAAAATAGCACCAAGTTCCTGTGCTCTCCCATCCCCCACTTCTCCATGGTGAAGATTTTAAACAGTCATAGCATCAGGACACAAACCAGGAAGGTAGCTTTGGCACAGTGCTAGTCAGTAAAATTCAACTTTACTCTGATTTTACCAGTTTTTCCCTCCTCTGAGGGGAGGAGAAATAATTTATAATCCTATGAAATTTTAATCACAGGTACAGATTTGTTGTTTACAAAGTTGTTTCACCATTGAAAAGGGACTCCCTCGCGGGACATCCTAGCCTGAGAGAAGCAATGGAAAGAGCTGATCTGTTCCCTACTGTGGCAATCTGAGACAGTGATTTCAATGGAATCGCACCCTATGCAGCCTTTGAGGATGGCTTTCTTCGCTCCCAATAATGGCCTTCAGACACAGTACCTTTTTTCCTGGGTCTTTGGGACGGCTTTTACATATCAGAGTCAGGAAGGGAGGGACTGTGTCAAAAGGAGAAAAGTCCCAGGAGTGGTGACATATTCCCAGAACCCCAGCCTGGAGTGAGATCCTGTCTGAAGCAAACATGCTTGCTCAAAGCGGTGCAAACTGCAGGGGGAGCCTTTAAACAACTTCCGTATTTGATACTTTCTTAGTAGATTGATAGGAAAAGTCTGTGTCCAGGATTTTATTTTTCACTTTATTGGGGGGGGGTGAGACAGGGTTTCTTTGTGTAGCCCTGGCTATCCTGGAACTCACTCTATAAACCAGGTTGACCATAAACTCAGAGATCCACCTGCCTCTGGCTCCCGAATGCTGGGATTAAAGGCGTGTGCCACCACCACCCGGCCAGATATTTACATTTTTCAAAGGGCCTAGATTTTATCTTTTTAAAGACAGGCTCTCATGTAGCCCAGACTATATCCAACTCACTATATAGTCAGGAATGACCTTGAATTGATGACCTTTCTTCTTCCCACTTCCTGAGTGCTGGAATGACAGGTATGTACCACATGTCCAGTTCAGATGGTGCTAGGGATCCAATGCAGGGCTTTATGCATTGTCGGCAAGCATTTTACCAACTGAACTACATCTCCAGTCCTGAGGTTAGCCATTCACTCGTTCAGTGGTTCATTCTTCTGTTCATTGAAGAGACAGGGCTACAGTAGCTAATAATGCTCACATAATCATCACATGGAATAATAGCCTTCCTGGAGACCTGACAAGTTGAATGTGAAGCAGAGGAACAGAAGTCAGAGGGGTTGTGAGTATACAGACAAGGGCTGAGTGACAGACAGGCAGGCATTTGGAGAGGAGCAGAGAGCTGAAAGCCAAAAGATGAATGGGGGCTTACTGGAAAGACAATGAGAAGAGAGCAGCTGGGATAGACTGGCCAGCATGAGAAGCCTAGCAAGATGGCACAGTGTATTTGCAGACCAGCCAGAGGCTCATGAGATCCCATGAGCAAACATCGTTGCTCCAGGAGAGATGGGGGACAAAGCTTAAAGTGGAGTCCTGAGGGATATGGGACATCAGAGTAAATAGGTAGACTTGGATTGGACAGTCATGCCTGGAGCGAGAAGCCCTGTGTTTTAGGAGAAGCTGACAAAGCACTGAATGACTCACTATGTAGATGGCAGGCTGGGGGAAGAGGGACCACAGGGGACAGAGGGACAAGGAATGCAGGGCCACAGTTAGGCTGCAATGGTAACAGTGTTGGCAAGGAAGTAGGAAAATATGAATTAAGGGCATCACTGTGGAAAAGCACTGGGGGAAGGGTCTCAACTGACATTTGAGAACAACATGCAGAATTTGATGACCAACTGCTGCACAGGGAAGAGAAAAGAATTTGGGTAAACTTTAGGCTTCTGACTAGAATACTTTATTGCCTCAAGAAGCCTTCACTGTTGGGCATCAGCTATGCCATCTTTGCTATCAAACATATCAAACTATTGTAGGAGGGGCCAGAGAGGTGGATCAGGGTTTAAGAGCACTTGTTGCTCTTGCAGAGGATCCAGACTCAGTGCCCAGCACCCACAAGGTGGCTCACAGCCAAATATAACTCCAGTTCCAGGGAATCAGATCCCTTCTAGGACTTCCATGGGCACTAGGCACACACGGTACACATACATACATGCAAGCGAATACTCATGTATGTAAAATAAATGAGTCTAAACTTTTTTTAACAGGATTCTGAGAAGGTGAGGCACTTGGTACTGTCTCCTCCTGCATAAGGAAGAACCAGGGTAGTGAATTTTGAGGCAATTTTAAGTGGGTTGGATTGACTTAAATGTAAATCTGATATGTTATTTTGATACAATCAACATGAATCCTAGAAAACTTTAAAAGCAAGAGGTTGGAGTATAGCTCATTAATAAAGTGTATGGTGGGCTGGAGAGATGGTTCAGAGGCTAAGAGCACTGGCCTCTTTTCCAGAGGTCCTGAGTTCAATTCCCAGCAACCACATGGTGGTTCATAACCATCTATATTAAGATCTGGTGCCCTCTTCTGGCCTCCAGGCATACATGCAGACAGAATACTGTTTATACAATAAATAAATAAAATATTTTTAAAAAAATAAAGTGTAAGGTTACCATGTATAGGTGTTTAATGACTAGGACCCTGCCCCCTCTTCCTGTACACACACACACACACACACACACAAATTTCCCTCACCAAAAAGAAAAGAGAAAGAGAGAAAAGTCAGAAACCCACTCTTCCAGTCTTTCACAACCAGGAGAATTGCTTGAGCAACATAGCATGCTGTAGTCATTTAGAAACACGGTGGAAAAAGCTAATTCAGCGGCTCTTCATTCAGACATGTTAGTCTTTGCTCCAGAAGTTGTAGAGAAAGTGGTAAATTCCATGCCGTATCTATAAAATGTTAGAGAGACTTTCCATTGTCATGGGCTTTCTGGTCCCTGATGGAAGAGCAGTTATCAGATATTTACACTTCTGTGTGTGTGTGTGTGTGTGTGTGTGTGTGTGTGTGTGTGGTTTTTGAGACAGGGTTTCTCTGTGTAACTGAGCCCTGACTATCCTGGACTTGCTTTGTAGACCAGGCTGGCCTGTAACTCACAGAGATCCTTCTGCCTCTGCCTCCCAAGTACTGGGATTAAAGGCGTGTGTCACCACCATCCAGCCAGATATTTACATTTTTCAAAGGACTTTCTTGTAACATGGCATTGGGCATTCTCCCATCTGTCATTTCTGGACACTGAAGATACAACCAAAGGAAGCTGTAGTTCCTTCTCTCTGAGGCTCTCAAAGAGAGCCAAAGGGGTATGTCATATAAAGTACCTCCCTCCTTTACTTTGTGGGGAATATGTTGCCACATCTCCAATGTAAGCCTGAAATCTCAGTGCCAGACTCCAGAAATACATGGTTTTCCTAGGCACAGAGGCCTCTGACAAAGTTTAATTTATAAATTAGGTATACTAAACGATCAATGATGAGAACTGCTAATAAAATAGAACAATCCCTAATATATGCTGCAATAAAAATGTGTGAATATATTCTCTTTTTTATTTCTAGAATTTATTTCTAGAATTTTCTTCCAAATAGAATTTTTGGACTACAGAAAGAAAAGTCTCAGACTGGGGTTGGGGGGGGGGGAGCACTACTGTATTATGACAGGTGAGAGAATCTGTTAGCAGGATTGACCAAAAAAAAAAAATATATATATATATAGAGAGAGAGATAGGTAGGTAGATAGATAGATAGATAGATAGATAGATAGATAGATAGATAGATATAGGTAGATAGATAGATAGATAGATAGATAGATAGATAGATAGATAGATATAGGTAGGTAGATAGATAGATAGATAGATAGATAGATAGATATAGGTAGGTAGGTAGATAGATAGATAGACAGACAGACAGACAGACAGATAGATAGATAGATAGATAGATATAGGTAGGTAGATAGATAGATAGATAGGTAGATAGATAGATAGATAGATAGACAGACAGACAGACAGACAGACAGATAGATAGATAGATAGATAGATAGCTCAGTTATGAAAGTGCTTGTAGCATAAGCATGAGGACCTGATCAGGTCCCCAGCACCCATGTAAGAGGAAAAAGCCAGAAGAGGTCCTGTGTAATGGGAATCTCAGTGCCAGCAGAGAGATAAGAGGAGGCCTGGGCTCGCTGACCAGCCAGTCTAGCCAAGTCAGCAGAAATGGGTTCAGTGAGAGATCCTCTCTCTCTCTCTCTCTCTCTCTCTCTCTCTCTCTCTCACATGATTGAGAAAGGCACCTGATGTCAGTCTGTGCTCTCCACATTCATGCTTACACACACACACACACACACACACACACACACACACACACACAATAATAATAAAAATTAAAACAGAACATTTAAGGGAGTACATATTTTAGTTACTAGAGTCATTCCATGATGTGCATATGCATCTCAAAACACCAAGCTCTACGTGATAAATGCATATAATATTTTTATCAATTAAAAAGAAAAATGCTGACGCCAGTGAGATGGCTTAGCAGGTAAAGATGCCTGCTGCTAAGCCTGGCAACCTGAGTTCAATCCCTAAAAGTTACATTGTGGAAGAAGAAAATAAAAATCTACAACTTGTCCCCTAGCCTCTACATGTACACTTACAAATCTTTCACAAAACAAATATAAAAGGAATTTTGTTAAATATACAATATCTGTTTTTTCAAAACTGAATCTTAGTATGGTGGCATTTGTTTGGTAGGTAAAAGGGTAGATGGTCAGGAGTTCAGAGCCAGCCTGGCTTACATGAAACCATATCTCAAATTAATAATAGTAATCCTTTCTTTTATAGACTTTGGAGCAATTATCACACAAGAAGGGTATTATTTTAAATTGATTTCAAACACACAAGCTCTTCAATTATCTATTCTTCAGAGAAACTCAAAGAAAACTTAGATGAAGGTAGAGAACCCATTATTCCCTCCCCCACAGTCAGATTATAGAGGGGACTCAGAGACAATGCCTGGGGTTGGAATTCACTTGCCTTCTGGGCTCAGCTCAAGCAATCACTGGGATCCTGCTTAGGCTGGAATGAGGTGGTACACAGAACCACGAAGTCCTGGTTCTCAGTGAGTGTGCTAAGAAGGGAGACTGTGGAAGCAAACATTGTTAAACCCTGATAAGGGCAATGAAGGATGCACATACAATCTGACTGGGAGTCAATAAAAGGGCAAAGAGAATCTCTTAGGTGATATGTAAGTGTGTCACAGGACGAAGGGCAGATGGGGAAACACTGGAAACAAAGAGGAGAGGGACTGCAAAAGTCCCGGGCAGGAAGAAATATGATGTGTCGGAAGAAACAGAAGGTGCTTAGTGAGCACAGGGAGAGAACTGGGTGTGGGGTAGGGAATTGAGCAGCAGCTGGAGCATGCAGGACAAGGCCAGGAAGGATTCTGGTGATAGTCTAGACCAATGGGAAGCCACTGATGGGGTTTCATCATATGGTGACATGACCTGCTGCTGAGGAGGGTGAAGGGACGGGGGATGGGGGATGAGGGGCAGTGCTTTTGGCAGAACCTGATGTGATGTGAACCACAGTACCTGAAACAGAGAAGAATAGAGGCAGATGGTGCTGTGCTGTAAAGGCAAAATTCACAAAACTGCTGATGCTTTCAGTATGAAAAACGAGATGAAAAAACGAGGAAGGGGGAATTCTGGGGTAGAAGGCTGAGGGGAAAGAGGAATTGCATTTTAAGATGCGTTCACATGCCAACAATCAGGAAAGCCAACGAGGTGGCTGGACACAGGAGCTGGAAGCTCGGTAGAGAGGGCAGGGCTCAAGATGTAAAGTTCCAGGCTGTCATGCCACAGATGGCATTGAAGCTGGCCAAGGAACTCAGCCAGGAGGGTGTGTCAGAGGGAAAAGAAGCTGGGCCAGGACTGAGCTGGGCACTCAATTTCAGAACTGGCCCCGCCACAAAGAAGATGTAATGAAGAGGGAAGAAAGCCAGGATCATGTGACTTCTTAAAAGTCTGCCACTGAGCTCTCAAGCCTAGAACTGCCTTGGGCACACAGCAGAACCTCCTGAACATCTGCTGAATGCATGAGGGAGGAAGAAGGGAAGGAGGATGGCTGCACTGTCAGATGGAGCTCGGAGAGGCCATCAAAGGAGCAATAGAGGAGCCCATTGGCTTGAGTGGCACCAGAAGCTTCAGTGGCATTGCTGACAGGAGCCAGCCCAGGAGCAAAAACAAAGCCAAGGCATTCTGGGTTGGATGGAGATCAAGATGACCACAGAATGTCAATTCACCAGCAATCCCACAGTGACTCAGAAACTTCCTGCCACACTGTCCTGTGACTGATCCACTTTCTTGACATCCAACTTCAACTAGGTCTTTATGCTAGTCTTTCCATAGGGTAATTCCTGCCAGGTAGGCAAGGCCACAGTGCCATGGAGATGTGAGCTGGGCTCTGGATACCTGGGCTGGAATCGGGCTAGGTAGGCAACTGTACATCCCACCTCCCTTCCAATACAGCCATTCCCCTTCACTGGCCACTCCCACACCTGTTTCTGCCCTTTTTGACTGACCACTGTTGGAATGTAACAATAACCGCCAAAGTTTTGTCACCTTTACAGTTGGGGGGGAGGGGAATGAATGAAAGAATGAACTAACACATGAGCATAATGCTCAGACTTACCAGGTACAGTTAGGACAGATGGGGACCTTTCTGGTTTTTCATTAACACGGCTGCTATTTTGAACCCAGAAGATGTTGACAGGCTCAGGCGGGCCCACAGCCTGGCAGGTGAGGTTGAAGGCTGTGTTTCTGGTGACATTCATACTCTCAGGCTGCTTAATAAAGTAAGGAAGTCCTGCAGAGAGACAAAATGGAGCAGGGTGCACTTTAACCAGAAGCAGAGCCTTTAGACACGGGCCTTGGGGTTTCCCTGGGTCTGAAATAGCCAATTGTCATCACCTCCAAGTAGAGTAATAAAAAGAGCAGAGGTTCCTGACTCCCACCCAGTCTATGCCCAGCCAGCTTTCTAGGACACTTTTTTCTAGGCACTGCATGTGGTGATTCATCTGCTTTGGCCAGAAGGTTTTCAAGTTTTTAAATCAGGTGTTGCTCAAGGGCCTGGCACTGGTTGGCAAGTTGGCAGTATTTCTCATCAAAACAGAACGAGGCAGGAAAGATGGCTAGCAGTTGAGAGTACTTGCTGCTGCTTTTCCAGAGGATCCAAGTTAATATCCCAGCAGCCACATCAGGCAGCTTGCAACTACCTGTAATGTCCTCTTCTGGCCTCCGAGGTCCACTCCCCCCCCCCCCCCCCCCCCCCCCCCACAGCATACATTCACATAAACACACACACACACACACACACACACACACACACACACACACATTCGGAATCTTAAAACAAACAAACAACCCAAAGTAAAAGTCAAGCTGTACAATAGGTCTGCCCATGTTTTGAGGGAAACCTACAGTGCATGTGACTTTCAGATGGGTGAAGATGGATTTTAAAACCTGTGCACTTGAAACTAGGGATCCATATGGTTAAGCTGTAGGGCACATGTTCAGCACGCATAAGGCTCTGAGTTCAATGCTCTAAGTACTGTGAGTGAGAGTGAACACACGCACCACATACACACATGATTTCATGTTATTTGTATTAGACTGAAGAGCTTATAACAAGCACTCACTTGAAGACATAATCAGCACGGTTTTACTGAAACTCCAAAATCCGGCCCACAAAGGAGCTTGGGAATTTTCAGAGAAAGCCAATGATTACTTGCTTGGACTATGTGCCCAAAATTTTTACCAGGGCAAGCTGGCTAGCCTCAACACTTAAATCACGGGTTTATAAACTCGTGTCTCACAAATCTGGTTCCACACAGAACAATAGGATCCTTTTTTCCTGTTTTAAAGCTTTTGAGATTCAAACGTATCCCCAACTTGTGCATTTTCCTGGGATCCTGACAAGTAAATTGTCTACTAAATATTGTATTTTACAGGATTAATTCCAAATGTAGGAGATACCCTCCTGCTGACTGATGCTCACATAATCCAGGTGCCAGCTGTCTAGCCTGGGATGGGCCCAAAGCAAAGGTTCCTAAGAGATTCATCTGGGGGGCTGTTTTCCTTGTGTTTCCCCTCCATACTCACCTATTCACTGACTCCTTCCTTTGTCTCTTTCTCCTCCCTCCCTCTCTCTCCCTCTCCAGCCTTCTGCAGTGTTACTGGGCATCAAGTTCATGTGCACAAGAAAGTGGGCAGCAGAAAAGCCTTTTGGTGGGAGTGGGATGTGGAAGGCGGGGCAGAGAAAAGGGAAACGAGGTGGTGAGATGGCAATGTTGCCACCTTGGAAGGTGGTACCTCAGGGGTGGGGAGCAACACTCAGGGGATAATAGAGGCCACACGGTGGAGCACATGCTTAGCATGCACAATGCCCTGGGTACACACACACACACACACACACACACACACACACACACACACACA
>CAJQZJ010014957.1:5163613-5209213 GCA_907164525.1 Lophiomys imhausi
ACACACACACACACACACACACACACACACACACACACACACACACATACACACACACATATACACACACACACAAAGAACTGAATCAATTACATCACTATCTAAAGTCTAAAAGAGGATTGTCTTGTAAAATTCCAACGCTGATGGATCCCTAAGGTTCACAGAGTGAAAAACAGGCAGGCCAAACCCTGAGTGTCACACAGGAGGCATTGGACGCAGGCTCTACACAGCCCTCAGGCAACAGGCTATTCTGACCTTGGGCTCACCTTGAACTTCGACGTATATGGGTTCAGATACGATCTCTTTGTCGTTCACCTTCATCTTACAGCTGTACGACCCATTGTCTGAGCGCTGCACGCTGGTTATGCTTCAAAGAAAACACAAAAAGAAATTTGCAGCAACTATCTACTGAGTCTCTGTTATAGAAACAGAAAATCCTTCAACACACTTACCATGTGCTAAGATGGTTAACTTTATGTGTCAACATGGCCAGGCCATGGTGCTTGGTTGTCTAGATGCTGCTGTAAGAATATTTTTCAGATGCCATGAACATTTAACTTAGCAACCTTTGAGTAAAGCAGATCACCCTTCCCATTGTTCATGGATCTTGACTAATCGGTTGCAGACTGAGATCCCCTGAGGAAGCTCAGTGTCAGTCTTCCATGGGTCTCCAACCAACACCCGGCTAGTTTCAGAACTGTTAGTACTTATTACAGTGTGAACTCACGGAAACTCTCTCTCTCTCTCTGTCACACACACACACACACACACACACACACACACGGTTGCTCTCACACATTTCTTGCTTCCGTATCTCTTTTTTTTTTAATATAAATAAAGTTATTTATTTGTTGCTTCAGGTTACATCTCCATCATAGTGTCCTCTTTCCCCCCCTTCCCAGTCCCGCCCTCCCATCCTCTACCCCCTAACCCTTCCATCCCACTCCTCTGGAGTGCAGTGTCCCTGCATAACAGTCCCTCGCCCCAGTTCAGAAGTCATATGAGGGCCAAGAGCCTCTTCATACACTGGGGGCCTACAAGGCAGTACCACCAGTGAAAAGTGTCTCATTGCTAGGGAGAGAAAACTAAAAAACAAACAAACAAACAAAAAAGTCTATGTCCATGTTCCCTTTGGTGCGTTGGTTGTAGTACAGATATCTTGTACTATATAGCTAAAATCCTACTATAAGTGAATAGATGCCATGTGCATCCTTCTGAGTGTGGGTTAGCTCACTCAGGATGAGCTTCTCTAGTTCCATCCATTTGGCTGCAAATTGCATAATTTCATTGTTTCTGATAGCTGAGTAACATTCCATTGTGTAGATGTACCACAGTTTTTTAATCCATTCTTCAGTTGAGGGATATCTGCGTTGTTTCCAGTTTCTAGCTATTACAAATAAGGCTGCTATGAACATAGATGAGGAGACTTCCTTATGATTCCATGAGGAGTCATTTGGATGTATACCCAGAAGTGGTATGGCTGGGTCCTGAGGCAAAGCTATTCCAAGTTTTCTAAGATATCGCCATACTGACCTCCATAGTGGTTGTTTCCGTATCTCTTTAAATCCCAACTACTACTACATACACAATCAAGTGTCTTGTTTTCCATGGTGGACTCTAAACCAGGGCTTTGGTATTTCTCCTTCAGGACGTTTTGGAAATCTGAGGCATTTTTGGCAGTCACAATGACCATGAGATTCCATAAATTTCAGTGCCCTGAACAATGTTCTATATCCCAAAGGCCTTCTGAAACTAGGTCTTGATTCTAATTTGCATGGTCTCCAAGCATTTTGCACGATTTTAACATTCACCTAATTGCCTATAACTGCAACTACTGTGAAAATGGAGGGCTGGTATCCTCTTGTCTGATTTGAAACTTTCTGGTGTCTGAGTTATCTTGTTTTAGATTCTCTCTCTCTCTCTCTCTCTCTCTCTGTGTGTGTGTGTGTTATGAGTATGCTCATATGTGTGCAGATGCCCACAGAAGCCAAAAGAGGGCATCCAAGGCCCTGGAGCTAGAGTTACAGGTGGTTGTGAGTTGCCTGATTTTATTTTTTTCCTTTCTCCTGGGTTGGTCAGGCCAGCACTAGTACACTAGTACATAGAAATTTATCTTGGTTTGTATCAGTCATCTTAGCTTTGCTTTGTTTATTTTCTACCTGGAAAACTTAGAAAATATCTGGCACAGTGCTGTGTGCCTGTGATCTCAGCACTCGGGAGGCTGAGACAGAACAACTATGGGTTTGAGGTCAGCACATGCTATACTTCAAGATCTTGTAACAAAACAAACAGCAGCTTTGACTACTACTGCTCTCTTTCCAGCTTTGCAATGTTTTTACAAAAGCAAGTTACACAGCACACTTAACGCTGTATTGGGGCAGGCAAAACAGCTCAAAGGGTAAAGTGATTGATGTCCAGCTTGGAGACCTGAGTTCAATCCCCAGGACGGAGATCCTTAGGACGGAGGTGGGAACCAGGACAGGATCAGGAGTGGGGATCGGGCCAGGGGAGGCATGACACGGTCCTGACAGTTTCATGACCACAAGGGCAGGTACAGATGGGGCTTTCTTTCAGAGTTAAAGAAAGAATCAGTAGTTGAAAACTAAACAAGCTAGCAAGAAAAAAAAGTTATGAGAAACAAAAAAGTAGAATATGCTCATAGCACAGTGCATGATTCAGCTAGAAATAACTTCCATACCCACAAAAATATATAAACCTTGGGTATTGATTCTTACCACTGCTATGAATAAATACTTCCTTAGCACACCATTGTAAGGATCGCAAACATGCAAACAAGAGTGCACATGGACTGATGAGCTCTGGGAAGATGCCTAAGGATGGGTAACCTCAGCCCCCTATAATAGGGGAATAGTGCAGGGATGGAGAGAAAATGTTTTAAACTGCTGGAATGAATTGCTTCAGGGTTTTTCCTTCCATCTTTATACATTTATGTTGTGTCCAAGTGTATGTGTGGTGTGTATGTATGTGTGTGTGTGGGGGGGGGTGAGCATGTGTGTGTGCGCACGCATGCCACAGTTCATGAGTGGGAGGCAGAGGACAACTGTAGGGAGCTGGTTTTCTCCTTCAACCATGTGGGTTCCAGGGATCAAACTCAGGTCATCAGACTTGGTGTCAAGTGCCCTTAACCACTGAGCCATCTCTCCCCTATTTTTTTCTATTTCCTGTAGTAAATTCAATGAAGCCATATGAAACATCATCTACATTTAATGCTTTTCCAGGTGATCAACTAATTACAAAATACTTCATACATGCCAATGATCATATGTAAAATAATTATGTATAATCTATTATATATGCAGCTTTAGTAATCATTACTTTTTCTCAGTTATGGCTTAGTGTATTTGCTGTTTAGGTCTATCTAGCACATAGTTGGTTAATTTTACTCCTCAACGTGCTCATGGGTGTTAAATTAAATAATATATTTTAATTTTTAAACTTTATAATTGTTCATGGTACTTTAAAAAAATGATAGGGGGCTGGTCAGATGTAGCCCTGCTGCAGAACACTAGCCCAGCCCAGCCCCAGACTCTGGGTTCTAGCTCTCTAGCACTGCTCCACATCCAAGGTATGAAAATCCCATCAGCCTTTGAAATACAAACATCTGGACCAAGGAGGCTGGATGAAATGATACAGACTGAGCTACAGTGAATAGACAGGAACCACTTGGCCACAGCTGCAGGGCTGGCACCGGGGAAGCCCATGCCCCGAGGCAGCGGTGGCTGGGCTGGCCCCAGGATATTCTACTAGCATCCAGCATCTCCATCCTTCAGCATGCCAAGGCTGGGCCAGCCTACAGGGAAATGTCTCATGAGTGGCAGTTCGACCCTCAAGTCTTCTTCAAAGGAATACAAAGAGGCAAAGGTACTGTATGATTCTGCATGAATGAGATGCTTGGAGGTGTCAAACCCGTAGACAGAGAAGGTGGACACCTGTTACTATGGGGGGCGGGGCACATTTCATGGCGCAGGTACAGGGTCACACAGTCCATGTGAGAGTACTTATTACCACTGATCTTCACACACACACCACAGACACTCACAAAGAGCTTAAGTGGTGACTGGTTTTATATGCAGTTTACCAAATACAAAAGAAAATGAAAAAGAGAAAAGAACTAAATCAATGCAAAGACCCACTGACAAGCTTCTTGCTTTCACCTGGTGCTGAAGGGTGTAATGGACAGCCAAGTGAACGAGACTCTGAGAGAAGAGGTTGTAACTGGGAGCCAAGTCTGGACCCAGGCCCTGGGGTTAACAATAACTTCGCCTGTGCTGGTTTGCCTAAAGGGACTGTGCCCTGATCTTCTGGATTTTTGGTCATACTTGATTCCATTTCCTTTCCCTTTCTTCTCCCTACAGTGCATTACCGTGTGGCCCGGGTAGGCCTCTAACTTGAGATCCTCCTGCCTTAGCATCCACACTGCTGAGATTACAGGAATGCTCTGCCATGTCCCGCTTCATTCCTCTTTCTTTTTAAAGTGATATCATTATCATCATCATCATCATCATAATTATTTACATGTATGAGTGTTTTGCCAACAAGCATGTCCGTGAATCACGTGCGTGTCTGGTGTCCACGAGCGCCAGACCAGGGAGTCAGATCCTTAAGAACTCTAGTGACAGATGGTTGTGAGGCCACCATGTGGGTGCTGAGAACTGAACTGGAGTCAAGAGCCTGTGCCTCTCACTGCTGGGCCATCTCTCCAGTCCCTTGGCTCTACTTTAATTGCTTCCAAGAGCAGTGTGATAAAGAAGTGACAACAGAAACTGGGACCAGAAAAGGCCAAGCATGGGTATGTTTGGCTCACAGAGTCCATGAGCCCTCCCCACCAATACAGAAGGAACCTGCTCAGAGATGGAGTCTTGAATCTCAGTCAGTAGATTAGGCTGGGTGACAAGCGAGCCCCAGGGTTCTGCCTAATTCTGCTTCCCTCCACTGGAATTTCAAGTGCTTGCCACCACGGTCAGCTTGGGGTTTTTTTTGTTTTGTTTTTTGTTTTTTAATGTGTGTTCCGTGGATCAAACTCAGGTTCTTATACCAAGTACTTTAACTACTGAGTCATCTCCCAGGCCTAAAGCACCATTTTAAAAATCACATCGTTGAGGCTGGCATCATGTAGCCCAAGCCTCCATCACTGTGGAAAGAGAACTAAGGATGGCAGCTTATCCATAGTCACAGAGATGGCTGTGCCCAGAGTAACAGCAGGCTTGTGTTTTCAAATGTCATCTGACCTATGTGACCCTTCTGGTTTTTTTTTTTTTTTTTTTTTTTAGGCCATTAAGTCACCCACTGGGTGCTTATGAAAAGTTTTCCTTTTCTCTTTGTTTTGTTTTGTTTGGTTGGTTGGGTTTTTGTTGTTGTTTTTTAGGTTTTTCAAGACAGGGTTTCTCTGTGTATCCTTGACTGTCATGGACTCACTTTGTAGACCAAGCTGGCCTTGAACTCACAGAGATCCACCTGCCTCTGCCTCCCAAGTGCTGGGATTAAAGGCGTGCGCCCACGCCCTGCTTCCTCTTCTCTTTGTACGCTTTTATATAAAATATCTGTTTTCTACAGTAGATGCAATATATACATATATATGTATGTATATATAACATATATATGTATATATATTCGGATCATTGTCTGAGAAGGGTAGCTTGATACACCTTGCCAAAATAAAATGAAACAAGAGAATCATAGAAGTTTGTTCTTTGCCCTGAAGCACGGGTATTGGAAATACTGACAAACTACACTCTGACCAGTCATCAGGTCTGTGGGAGCTGTGAGGTAGCTTTCTGGAAAGGAAACAGGAATGAATCACCTAAAGGCATGACACACAAGGGATTGTGCCAAAGGGTCAGGTCAGAGAAAGTGAAAACACAACACATCAAAGAGCTCGCCACTCCAGAGCGCAGGGACCAGAAAAAAAGGTCCTCCGCTTTGATTCTGAGTGGTTCTCACCTCACTGTGAGCTTTTGGCAACAACAGGCCAAGTCAATTCTTCAATTACACATGCAAAACATACGGTTATAAAAGTCAACCAGAAGGAGGATTCTGCTTATAAAAGGCTAAGAAGTGGGGGAAAGGTGGAAAAAAGAGAGGCTGGATACAGGAACCAAGTTTGATAAAAGCAATGCATTTGGGTGCTCCTCAGCACAGTGGGATAGCTGTCATTTGAAAGAACCTATTAGATATTTTATGAAGATCTGGAAGAGACGAGTTCTAAATGATAAGGAGGAAATACTAATTCCCCTGGTTCTACCAGTGCATAATGTACATACCATGGGGTGCCTCATTAATATGCATGGTTAATGCATGTTAATAACAACCAAAACCAGGAAATAACTGACGAGGTAGAAAAGCAAAATCTCACAGTCTACAACCTCTGAAAAAGGAAGGCTCAACTTTTGAGCTGAGAATGGAATATTCCAGATGCATGTGCTGCTTTGGCTGATCACAGTTACCTCTAGCTTATCAACCTTATCTTTGCAAGATGGAAGAAACAGGAATATTGAACATGTGGCTGGGAGCCTGTCTTGTTCCCCAGAACTGGTGGCGGCAGAAAGGTGGGAGATAGGGAAAGGCAGAGGGCAGGTGACAGAGTGATTTAAAGGCTGGGATAGCTACCGTATTAAAATTCCCATAACCACTAGATAACATTGATATTGTCCTGTGTGAGTGTGTGCATGCATGTGCTTGTGTGCTTGTGTGTGTGTGTGTGTGTGTGTGTGTGTGTGTGCCAAGTAGGCTAAATTGGTTGGTCAGTCAGCCTGAGGTAGCCACCTGCCTTCTGCCTCCCACAACTGGAACACATCATCTTGTACTGAGGACTGAACTCAGGTCCTCCTGTTTGCAAAGCAAGCACTTTGCCAACTGAACCACCTCTCCAACAGCTGATATCTTTTCACAGTCCTTTAAAAAGCTATGTTCCTGGGGGGCTGGAGAGATGGCTCAGCGGTTAAGAGCACTGCTTAGTGCTCTTCCAAAGGTCCTGAGTTCAATTCCCAGCAACCACATGGTGGCTCACAACCATCCACAATGTGATCTGGTGCCCTCTTCTGGAATGCAGGTGTACATGCAGACAGAGCACATATATGCATAAAATAAATAAAATAAATCTTTAAAAAAAAAAAAAAAAGCTATGTTCCTGGGGCTGGAGAGAAGGCTTAGCAGTTAAGGGTACATGGCTTTTGCAGAAGCCCGTTGTTCAGTTCCAGGATCCACATGGTGGTTCACAACTGTAACTCCAGTTCCTGAGGATCTAATACCCTCTTCTAGCCTCTTAGGACACCATTATTATAGATAATGCACATCTATACATGCAGGCAAACATACATATACATAAAATAAAAATAAATTAATAAATAATTTAAAATTCAAAACAAATACTCTAACCACTTTCTCAGTCCAGCCTTGTAACCTCAGTATACAGGTGGATCAATCAGGAATTCTAGACCAGCTTTGGCTACACTGCAAGTTTGAGGTCAGCCTGGACTACATGAGAGCCTGTCTTCAGAAAAAGCCAAATTTCTCTTGCACTGGGGTACAGCTCAGAAGTAGAATGTATGCTTAGCATGCTCAAGGCTCTGGGTTCCATCCTCAGAGCTGAACATGAACACACACAACATGTATATACCTGCATGTGTGCATGCACATGCACACACACATACACACACACACACACACACACACACACACACACACATGCTCACAAGTACACCCCCCTCCATATACACTGTTTCCCACTTTCTGGCAGCTCTGGGATCTAACTTGTACTTAGAAGAGTGGGGGCAGCCTTCTAAGCCCCCAGAGTGTGTGTTAGCCAGCAGTTACCACGAGGTGGGTTCATTTAAAAGAAATTAGTGCTGGGCACTTTTAATCCCAGCACTTGAGAGGCAGAGGCAGACAGATCTCTGTGAGTTGGAGGCCAGCCTGGTCAACAAAGTGAGTTCCAGGACAGCCAGGGCTACACATAGAAATGCTGTCTTGAAAAAAAAAAAAAGAAAAAGAAAAAGAAATCAACAACCTCTAAAGGGATCAAAGTTGCTTAAAAAGAAAACAAGGCTGATTTTTACTTGAGGATTTTCTGCTTTTGAGGTGGCATTAGCATAATGACATTTAGAAAGAAAGGACACATACCTGAACAATGCAATTATGGATACCCCTTCCTCATCAGGATAAAACTGTGTGATTGAATGATGTGCCCCAAGCAATTCCTTTCCGTCTTTCCACCATGAAATGCCAGCTGTTTCTTGGTACGTGTTAGGAATAGTGATGGAGCAATTAAATTTGACATTTTTATGTTCTGAAAGTATTATGTGTCCAATCGTGTGATTAAATGCAACAGGAGGTAGGAGCTTTGATGCTGCAGAGGTCACCTGGGGAATGGCTGTGTGTGCTGGATGTGATCTTCCAGTCTGGGATGGTGACAGTTGGTACCCACTGGAGAGAGGAGAGGAGAATGGCCTGTGGTCAGCTGGTAGGCCCCCTGGTAAAGGTCCTGGGAATAGTTGATCTTCCTTGCTTTCTTCCTCCTTTTCAGCAGTGGCTGCAAAACAGAATATTAGAATTTTAGCCTTTAAGACAATGAAGAAGAATTTCTACTTCTTAGGCTATAGAAGCAGAACATCCTCATTGGCCTCAGAAAAGATGAACATGAAGTTAAGTATAAAGATGGAGAGCTGTGGGCTGGAGAGATGGCCCAGTGGTTAAGAGCACTGGCTGCTCTTCCAAAAGACCCAGATTCAATTCTCAGCACCCACAAGGGAGGGAGCTCACAACTGCCTGTAACTCCTGTTCTAGGGGATCTGACACCTTCATACACACATACTAAAAAAAAAAAAAAAAAAAAAAAGACATACAGTTGTCATCTAAACACTTGTGATGAGTCTCACAAGGCTGAGGCAGGATAGCCAAGACCTCATGGCCAACCTGGGTTACACAGTGAAAGTCTGTCTCAAAAGAATCAAGAGCTGGGATGTAGCTCAGTGGTAGAACATCTGGCTGCCATACACAAGTCCCCCGGTTCAATCCCCAGCACCTCAACAAAAGAAAAGAGACCAGGAGAACTTCCTTATATGTACATCTAATGATCATCCTCCTTTACCAATTTGGGCATCTGTCGGACTTGTCTCCTTCTAAAACAGCGCTTCTCAACCTGTGGGTCGAGACCCCTTTGGCAAATCTCTATCTTTAAAAATATTTACATTATGACTCATAACAGTAACAAATTACAGTTATGAAGAAGTAACAACGAAAACAATTTTATGGTTGGGGGTCACCACAACACGAGGAACAGTATAAAAGGGTGGCAGCAAGAGGAAGGTTGAGAACCACTGATCTAAAGAATCCTTAAATAAAATTCCTGGGCTGGTAAGATGGCTCAGCAGGTAAAGAAGCTTGCTGGCAAGCCTGATGACCTCAGTTCCGTTCCCAGAGCCCACACAGTGGGAAGAGAGAGCTGACTCCTGCAAGTTGACCTCTGACTTCCACGTGTGTACGGCAGGATGTATACCAACTCCCATATACACACATCAAGCAAATAATAAAGTTTCTCTAATAATTTTCTTCATGGTGATTCACTCCAAGTTCTATATACATAATTTAGCAGGAAAGTGACTGCTATAGGAGCGGCTAAAATCATCTGTCTTACTACCTATCTGCTGAGCCAGACAACCAGGCTAAAAGCCCTGACATGACCATGGTAGGTCACAAAGAAGCGGGTTTAGAAGCTTTGTGTCCAACAGGGAAAGTTCCCTTGGAGCTCCTAGCAAATGCATGCCTGCTCGAATGAGCCAGGAAATGTTTTTATTTCATCTGGCCCGCAAGCATTTCTAAAAATAGAGGCTCGTATTTCCTGTACTTGTAACTTCTTTAAGTGGCATTTTTGGGAACACACATTCTCTGCTGGTTGCAGTTCATTCAAACACATCGGCAGTGAATGGTTGAGACAAATGAGTAAGACAAACGCAGGCCCGGCATTCTATGCTGTGGGCTAGTGTCTCGCAGCGCCCTGGAGCACCCAGCCCTGCTAGGGGGCTGTACCTCCTGCTTTGCTCAGGGTGCCACACCTGCTGGGCACCTGATAGTAGGTGCCCAGCAGGGAGCACCATGATTTCTTCTTAGGATTAAGCCAGGGCTAGTGAATGGGAACGCAGGGGCTGTCAAGATGGCTCAGTGACTCAAGTCACTTGTTTCCAAGTTTGGCAAGTTCAGCAATCCCAGTGACGTGGGTAGTAGCAGGAGAGGGAACTGATTTCTTCAGGTTGTCCTTTGACCTCCACATATACACACAAAATAAATAAGTCTAATTTTAAAATTAAAAAAAAAAGCTCAAGCCAGATGAGTGGTACACACATTTAATCCCAGCACTCATAGAAACAGGTAGATCTATGTGAATTTGGGGCCAGTCTGGTCTACATGGCAAATTCCAGGGTACATGGTGAGACTCTGTCCTGAAAGAAAAAGAGAGATGGGGTGGAGGTGAAGGAGAGGGGAGGGGAAAGGAGGGGAGGAGAGGGGAGGAAAGGAGAGAGGAGGGGAGGAGAAAGAACACAGGATACTGTGGTGGTTTGAATGAGAATGACCCCCATAGGCTCATCTATTTGAATATGTGACCTCAGTTGGTGGAACAGTTTGGAAAGAATTAGGAGCTGTGGCCTTGTTGGGGGAGGTTGTGTCACTGAGAGTGGGCTCTGCCTCCTGCTTGTAGATCAGATGTAAGCTCTTAGTTACTGCTCCAGCTCCATGCCTGCTTGCCTACTGCCATGCTCCCTGTCATGATGGTCATGGACTCACCCTTTGAAACTGTAAGCCTCAAATAAACTCTTTCTTCTATAAGCTGCCTTGATCTTGGTGTCTTATCACATGAGTAGAAAAGTAAGACAGACCCTGGTTGAATTTTACAAAGAGCATCTCATATTAAATACCCAGCCACATACTCAACTGGCTATTGAAGAGGAAAAGCAAGAAGTCTGGGGGGCAGGATCTCTCCTGTAGCTCCTCCATGCTGTGTCACTTCAGACTACATGTCTACGGTTCAGTTGTGGCAACTGCTCCTGTCCACAACGAACCTCTCAAGACAGCCTTCACCTCTCAGTGTCCCTCCTATGGGAATGTCTCTTAGAAATCAGGATAGATGTCAGATGGTAGGCAAGGGGTTCAATGTAAAAGTCCAAAAAGGGAAGAGAGGCAGGAGAATAAGGTAAAGCATGTGGTACCACAGGCCTTACCCAAGGGCTACAAAATTAGTTTATTAGAAACACGTGTAGGCCAAGGGCACCCTCTCTTCCCTAACAAGGCAGACTAGAGCCAGCTAGAGCAGCTGCCACAGGCTCAGGAGCACTTCAGAGTGCCAGGGGGTGACCTACAACTCATACCTGTTGCTTTTTTTTTTTTTAACAAAATCTCAATCATTTGATTTTACCAATGAAGACTCAGGAGCCAGATGCTGGGCTCAGAGAGGCAGAAAAAGCATCCAGATGACTTTCCTCCTCAGCCGACATCCCAGAAGGAATCCCCCTTCTCCCATGCTGTCTTAAAAATCTCCTCCAAACTGAATGTCCCTCCCTTCTATTTCCTGTGTGTCTCTATTCATCCTCCTCACTTCCTCTTCCTCTCTATGTTTTTTTCTTAATAATCCTATGTTCACATCCTGTCAACTGTTGCTTGCTCTACTTCTTGACCTATGGTTGACTTTATTTAATCCTGTTTATAATATTCAAGCAGAAAACTCTTGGATTAAAGGTGTGTGCTAGGGCTGAGCCACAACACAACTAGAAACAGGTTTTTCCAGGAAATAACACAATGTTGGGGTTCACAGTGTGATCAAATGTACAGTAACATGTGCCATTAACACATACGCAAGACACCAATAGACATTCTCATATGGCCTCAGCCCTGTGCAAAGAACTACAGGCAACGGAGGAATGTGGAAAGCAGGAGAAATAGTCCTTCCCAGGGAAGAGCACACCAATTGGATAGCCAATACTAAGTGGTCAACCCTGGAAACAAACAGAAAGGAACATTATATAAACTGAGCAGGTTGCAGTTATATATTTAGGAACACACACACACACACACACCTGGAAAGACATTTCATGTGCTTGTGAGACATGTGACTTGAAGTTGTATAGAACTGATGTAGAAGAAACTTAAAATTATAGAATTGGTATTATAAAGAATTACCAGTAGATTTGCTTAAGTCACACAAATAGGCTTTAACTAAAGGAGCTCGACTTCTTGGGGCTGGAGAGATGGCTCAGCGGTTAAGAGCACTGGCTGCTCTTCAAGAGGTCATGAGTTCAATTCCCAGCAACCACATGGTGGCTCACAACCATCCATAATGAAACCCGGTGCCCTCTTCTGGTCTGTAGATATACCTGCAGACAGAACACTGTATACATAATAAATAAATAAATCTTAAAAAAAAAAAGGAGCTCGACTTCCAAAATACCCAGAGATAAGTAATATGCTAACCAGATCTGCTTGATAAATGAGATTTAGGAATGCTAGTATGTAAATGTTTACTCGCCAGGACTGACCATCCATTAGGTTCTGATTCCCACGACAAAGGAGACAGCACTGATTTATGGCCAGCCATTAGGCCCTGATTCCCACATCAAAGACATACTTCTAATGGGCATGGGGTGTGTGTGTGTGTGTGTGTGTGTGTGTGTGTGTGTGTAGGCTCACAACGGTCATTAAGTTCCCTTCACTCTTATCAGAAAAAAAACCCCACAATTCTGCGAGGCAGGCAATATAACCCTTTTAACAACTATTTGAAAAAGATCAACACTGATATACTTAAAATAAGTCTGGGAATATGTAATATTTTCGCTGTGTAAATCTCCTATCTGCCTAAGTGGCCAGACTTTCAGTCTCCTGTCTCCATTTAAATTGCTTGAAGTGTAACCTGGGACGGAGACCCAAAAGATGACAGAGTGTGTAAAAATGCATAAGCCTAAGGTGTATATAAGCTAACGAAATCTTCTGTTATGATGGACTCTTATTTGGGCAGTTAGCACCATTAGGTTAGCACCATTGGACAGGTGCTTAAGAACTTTTCCTTCCTTCCTCCCTTCCTTCCTTCCTCCCTTCCTTCCTCCCTTCCTTCCTCCCTTCCTCCCTTCCTTCCTCCCTCCCTCCCTCCCTCCCTCCTTCCTTCTTTCCTTCCTCTTTCCTTTCTTTCTTCTTCTTCTTCTTTTTTTTTTTTTTTGAAACAGGGTTTCTTTGTGTATCTCTGGCTGTCCTGGAATCACTCTGTAGACCAGGCTGGCCTTGAACTCATAGAGATCTGCTTGCCTCTGTTTCCCTGGTGCTGGGCTTAAAGGCATGCACCACCACACCTGGCTATTTATTTAAAAAATTTTATATGTATGAGTCTTTTGCCTGCATATATGACTGTGTATGCAGTGCCTATGGAGGCCAGACAAGGGTGTTAGAACCTGTGAAACTGGCGTTGCAGACATTTGTTAGCTACCATGTGGGTGCTGGGAATTGAACTCAAGACCTCTGGAAGAGCAGTCAGTGCTCTTAACCTCTAAGCCATCTCTCCAGGCCCTTATTTCTGTAACAGATACACGCCACAGTATGTTTGAGAAAGCCCATTCTCATGACCCCCCAAAAGTCCGAAGTGACATAACATGCCCCCATCTTTTGTACAATGTGGCCATGGCAGTGGCCATTCGAGCTTCTAAACTTTCTTCTCACTCCAGTATTTCCAGCTCAGTTTCCTTTCTTGGAAATATATCCTTTCCTAATAAACTGTGCCTACTTCTGCTGCCATCCAGGGTGTCTCTGATTCCTTGTTTTGGGATCTAATAATTTGCAAGCCCTCAGGAGGCGCCCACTGATCCCTGGTATCCAATGATACCAAAAGACTCTCTATGTTTCCTTAGCTTAAAATCTTCACGGGTGTGGGAATGACATAGGGCTTCGTGGGTCAGCGGGAGAGCTGACCCTGAGCCCATTCATCTAGACAGATCAGCATGACACAATGAGAAGGTTAATTTACTGTAGGAAGTGGTGATCAGTGGGACCCTAGAGAAGGGGCCCTTCTTCAGTCCTTATATACAGCCATACCAAACAAGCCTCATTCACAAATCAAGCCTGTGCTCTTTGTAGTCTCTGGGTTCCATCCGACCCTGCTCTAATATGGGCTGCTTTCTGCGACCATGCATTTCTGGGTGTTTGGCTCATGCCTACAGACCTCTTCAAGGATGCTCTGTTTATCTCTGCAACTTTTGAAGGAAACAATTACAAATAATCCAAGTCATTTCTATCAAAAGAATGACTGCATATACATGTGTTCTTTGTGCAATATCTGGGGGTCCTTAGACTCCATGTTTTATTTCCAACAACTTAGGGGTTCATCCAGGATTCTAATTCCATCTTCAAAGACGTTCAGAATCATGTCATTGGAGAAATGTGTCCCATAGCCCTATAGCTGGGTGTTTGATACTCCCTAGATTGGTAGTGATTCTGAGACAGAAAAGTTAGCAATGCAAGGACCAATGCACAAAGGCAGCCATGCAACTGTGTTCACAGATCAAAGTAAACCAAAGTCAAAGTGTTGCCTTCATGGTTGGGACGTTCTAGGGGTTGTCTGAGAGTGAATGTGATCCACAGCTCAGCACGGTGTGAGCATGGAGCCCCCTCCACAGTTTTGTAGCTGTCCAGGGGCCTCATAAGGCTTATCAGAATGGGGGATAATCAGGCCAAACTGAGCTCCAAGAAAGTAAAGAGATAGATTATCCCAGACAGTCCATTAACATTTAGGCTTAAATAACAGAATAATTTTTTAAAAATGCAGCCTGGTCTACAAAGTGAGTCCAGGACAGCCAAGGATGCACAGAGAAACCCTGTCTTGAAAAACAAAAAACAAAAAGCAAAACAAAAAAAATGCAGAAACAAGAAAACTGAATGATCAAATATTGTTTTATTTGGACAAAGGAACCTATCTTTATACCTCAAGCTGGATCTGCCAGCTCTGATTTAAAAAAAAAATATTTAATTTTACTTCACCTGGAACTGGAGTTACAGACAATTGTAAGCTTCCATGTGGGTGCTGGGGATTGAACTCAGGTCCTCTGGAAGAGCAGCCAGTGCTCTTAACCACTGAGCCATCTCTCCAGGACCAGGTCTGTCAGCTCTTAATTGAATACATTAATTGTAAAAGTCTAGTCTCTCAAGAAGAAATTAACCATGCCCTTTGTTGGAGGAAAGGACCTGTGGTTCTGTATCCAATGAGAACCCAGGAACTGTGAGAGAGGTTCCTGAGAAGACCCTCTCATGTCTTGCTCCCCACTTATCTTTGACCAGGTAGTCAAAGCTGACAGGACTCACTCAGCAACCAGCTCCTCATGTGGAAGCCCCGGTCCCTCTGCTGGACTGACTGACCAGTCAGCAGAGGAACCAAGTCTTCTGACCAGGCCAGAAGGTCCCCTACCTCGCTCATCCCTCCCCACGCCCAGCTTAGGAATGAAAATGAGCAATTGAAAGAGAACTCTAAAATTTCACCTTCCCTCCAATCCTCCATGAGAAACCCCTGACTTTATTTCCCCACAGGGAAATTCCCCTAGGAGAAGAAAAAGGAAAAGGTTGTTTAATGCCTCAACAATTAGCACTGAGGTCAGCACTCTAAAAGGAGAACTTCAGTCCTTATTAGAGGACTCTTTGGGGTGGTAGACCAGTTAGAGCAGTTCTTAGGGCCCCTGATCTATACATGGGCTTTTAGTGTCTATCCTGAGCATTCTATCCTCAGTGAAAGAAGGGATAATGATTAGTTGTGCTGCACTAATTATTTGGGAATGAGAGCATCTAACATAATGAGGTCAGGAGTCCTTGCACAAGAGGTTAAATTCCACAGTCAGGACTCCCGATGGGACAATAATAATGAGGCCCATCAAGAACACATGAGGGCAATGGAAAGATTGAGGTATGGGAGGGATAAAGGAGTCAATCCCTTGATCTCAAATTAATAAGGTCTTTAATATCCATAAAGGAACAGATGAAGGTCTGACCAAAATCTCAACTTCGCAGGCCCAAAATCTTTTCACCGGGCTATCTCAGGAGGGTACCAATGCAAGAGAAGGGAAAAGAAGAGAAAATACTCCGAGGCAAACCTGGAGCATCCTTCGAGTGGCTTGAATGAGAAATGAGCTCTCTTTATCTTGGACATCTGAGCACTTGGTCCTCAGTTGGTTGTACTGTTTGGGGAGGTTTAGACAGGTGCAGCCTAGATGGAGGAAGTGTGTACCTGGGGTGGGCTCTGAGAAATGGTTCACCTTCTTCTAGTGTGCTCTCTCTGCTCTGTGCTTGTGGTTCGGGATGTGTGCTTTCAGCATACTGCTCCAGTGTTTGTGTCTGCCTGCTGTCTCCATCGTACCATTGTGAGCTCAAACCCTTTGAAACCATAAACCAAAAGCACTCTCACTCTTCCATAACTGGCCTTGGCCTTGTAAGTTTATGCCAGAAACAGAAAAGAAACTAATCCAATCCTCTTGGCTTAAGAGAATGATTAAGTTACATTTTGTAGCTATTTCTAAAAAAAAAAAAAAAAAAAAAAAACATTAGATTGAAAACTGGAAATATAGAGAGTTAGGACAGTTACTCAGGCCAAAAGGCACACCTAAGAAAAGATGAAGAGCTGGGTGTGGCGGCACGCACCTTGGCTAGTTCTGGTACAGTAGTCCTTTCTTTGTCTCTTTGTGTATAACCCTCTGGACTCAACTTATTCTGGAGTGACTACTCATTTCAGGGTGAAAAGGAGAATCCCAGCCCTGATTTTTTTTAAGAAGCCAAAGTGTGAGTCCAACAAGAGTAATTAGAAAAACCTATTTGTACCTGAGGCCCTGATTAACTTAATAGGGTGAAGCTTCATGTCCAGGTTAGGCATAGGGCTAGCAATCGCTAAGAGGCAGAGTCAAGGCTCCCTAAACCCCTTGACTTCATGGGTAAAAAGGACATTTTCTTGAGGTTTGAAGTAAGAAGGTACATAAAGGACACCTAAAGAACCCTCCAATTCATGTCACTCTAAAAACCCCAGGAGAAATACTAAGGGCTTCCATCTCCATCAAAGGGACGTTAGGACTAAAACCTGTCACTGAAGGACTGGTAAAACCTGGTAACTTTAAGCCTTGTATGTTCCCTTATAACACCCAAATCTCACTGATTAAAGGCTATAGAGCTTATCTTAGTTACTTTTCTATTGCTGTGACAAAACACCATGACCAAAGAACACATTTAATTGGGCTTATGGTTTTAAGGGGTTAGAGTTCATGATGTCGGAATAAAGGAACCTGAGAGCTCACCTCTTGATCCACAGCCATTAGGCAGAGAGTGTGCACTGGGAATGGCATGAATCTTTTGAAAACTCAAAACCCATCCCTAGTGTCACACCTCCTCCAACAAGGCCACACCTCCTAATCCTTCTAAAACAGTTTTACCAACTAGAAATCAAATATTCAAATATATAAGCCTATGGGGGCCATTTTCATTTAAACCATTACAGATCCCATAAATTTGTCCAAGACCTTAGGACAGTAAATCCAATTGTCCAAAGCAGACACCTATGGTACTCAACACCTACATTCTCATCAGCAAGATTCCACCCGATCTTGGCAGCAGGTTTAGTATTGTTGACCTACAAGACACATTTGTGGTCTTATCCTCCAACCAAGAACTGTCAAGACCTCATTGCCTTAGGCTAGGAACATCTTCAGACAGGTAGAAAGAAACATCATAGGTGGATGGTTCTTTTCTAGGGATTTACTGAGTCTCCCAGTCTATTTGGACAAATTCTGAACAACCTTTCTGGTTTGGTGTGACTGCCAATCAAATAAAGTGATGTTCCCTTTTGCAGAAGAGCTGCCTTGTGTGTTCTTTGCTTTGTGTCAGTGGTGTCCTTGAACACCACATTTTATTTCCAAAACTTTGAAGCCTCTGTGTTCATCTTTGCCTTTTGGGTGGTACTAGAGCTCATAAAACAGTATTCCAAAATATGTGGCTTTGGGTTTGAAACAGAGTATTGAGTGGAGTCAATACCGAGAAGGTCATTCTTTATCTAACTAAAGAGATCTACAATCACAGAAGGACACACAACTTCCCTATTCTTTTGGTTGACTTTCATTAACCAAAGAAGAGTGAAGTCATTTCCTAGGGAAGGGTCTGGAATCAGACCTTTTATCTAGAGCCCAGAGGAAATTTGTTCCAGGCCATTTCTTGTCTGTTCTCTTCATTCATTCATTCCTTCATTCATTCTCTCCCCTAAAAACCTGAGGCTCCTGCCTCATTTCCTCTCTGTAAGAGGATAGGTGCACATCACTCATATGCATGCTCATCAGCCCTGTGTTTATGATTATGGATAAATGTTTGAATACATATGTTCAATACACACACACAGAAGGGGGGGGAGGGTTCATGTAGGCCAGGCTAGCCTCAAACTCCCTACATATCCCAGGATGACCTTGAACTTCTGATTCTCCTGTCTCTGTTTTCTTGAGATTTATTTGTTTGTTTGTTTGTTTGTTTTTGGAAATAGGGTTTCTCTGTGTAGTTTTGGCTGTCCTAGAACTCATTCTGTACACCAGGCTGGTTTTGAAGTCAGAGATCTGCCTGCCTCTACCTCTTGAGTGCTAGGATTAAAGCCGTGCACCATCACTGCCTGGCCATGTCTCTATTTTCCTGAGTGCTGAAATTATGCCAGGTTTTATGTGGTATAGAACCTGGGGGTACAACCTGGAGCCTCATGATGCTAGGCAAGCACTTTACCATCTGAGCCACCTCCCCAGCACCCCATATCCTTTTTCTGTTGCTAACATGTCTGTCAACAGTTTGTTTTAGCAGACCCAGTCACCTGACCATCAAGGGGAAGACAGTTTCCTCACAATGGACCAAGACTTCTGCAGCTCTTCTGTGTGTCAACCACTGTGGGATTGAGGGGTCAGTGGTTTTGTCCAAGTAACTACTTTCCCCTTTTTAGATATATGTCCCTTTCTCAGAAGGCAGAACTCAAAAGTGTAAGAAATAGGTATTAACTTTCTTTATGTAATTTATTCCTTAACATCAAGCTGTTCTAATTTAAAGGTACCACAAGTTTGCTATAAAAATTTCACATATGTTGCAGCAATCTCACATAAAATGGAAACTACTTTGCAATCCCAACCCTGCAGGATAGCCTTTTATTACAATTTGGGGGGCCATTGTAGCTTTCTGCTTTAGATGAGCCACACTGTTATAAGTAAACAAGCTGATAAGCGAGCAGGGGAAGACCCCCATCTCTGGGACCACCCCTAAGTGAGGTCCCACTCAGCCTGTACTTTCTCCATATTCCAGATGCCCTAGAAGACAATGAATCTCCATGTGTGACTGCCCAGGAGTTTCCTGAATGAGTTGGCTTCTAGCACCTTCTTAGATAACCTCATGGTATCAAGATTTGCTCCCATAAGTCAGGCATGGTGGCAAACGACTTTAATCCCAGCACTCGGGAGGCAGAGGCAGGAGGATCTCTGTGAGTTGGAGGCCAGCCTGGTCTACAAAGAGAGTCCAGGAAACCCTGCCTCGAAAAACCAAAAAAAAAAAAAACAAAAAAAGATTTGCTCCCATAGTCCAATCAGAGAAAGTGGGGTGCTTGCCCAAAAAGCAGGGCAACAGATGGTCCTGGAGCTAATGGGGATAAGCAGCCTGAGCTGAGCTGCTGTGCACTGCCTTCTCCCAAGGAAAAGGGGGATGGAAAAATTGGTGTCCCCAGGGCTGCTATTAGTAATAAAGGTGTTAGACAATACCATGTGAGTAACTACTATTTTTATTATTTTCTCATTTTATGATGAACTATTAAAACTCTGCTGCTACCTAACACCTGAGAAATGCTGCCTTTCCAAAGTTGGTGCTGAGGGCTAGACCTCTCTTTGTGGTTATTGAAAGGTGGAGTGTACAACTTTGGGGTCCAGAAGTGGTACCGTCCATGTGTGTAAATGGCCTACAGTTGAGCAATGCATAATCCTCAGGATGGGTAAAGGGGTGGGTATGCAAAATAGAAACCATCTGAGATTCTGGACCCAAGGGTCAGGATAATCGTACAATACATTTTTGTTTTCTTTTTGGACAGGGTCTCATGTAACTTGGGCTGGCCTCAAACTTGATTTGTTGCTTGCTGAACATGACTCTGAACTTCTTTCTGACATTCCTGCTTCTACCTCCCAAGTGCTAGGATTAAAGGCATGAGCCACCACACCCAGTTTACATGGTACTGGAGAATCTGGTACACTAGGGAAGCAATCAACCAGCTGAGTCCAATTCCCGGCCTTCAAAATACATTGTAAGCTGCCAGGCTTCCACTCCTCAGCTATTTTGTCATTCTACAGAATGCCCCTTTATTGCCCTCTTTAATTTACCACAGAAGCAGAATCCTGTCAGAATTATTTCTGGTGGCCTCTGATGGTGGGAGGATAAGATCAGATAGAAAGAATGGGTTCTACAACAAGCCTTAAGAACTGTCATTAACATGTTCCTGATGACTTCAAGGAAACCAAGGCAAATATGGGCCTTTTGAGTGACTTCCATTGCAGAGATAACTGTTGGAGAATGTTCAGTTGAGAGCTGTAGTGAAAACTCACTTCAGCGGCCTCATGTGCTCCCTACACAGCACGTATGGAAAAGTAGGCTGCCTCTGGCTGTGACCCGGGGGGAATGCATAAGAAATCACACCCATTGATCTACTGGTCTGTTTCTATACCAATACCATGTTGTTTTTACAACTATTGCTCTGTAGTACAGCTTGAAATCTGGGATGGTAATACCTCCAGATGTTTTTTTATTGTACAGGATTGATTTAGCTATTCTGGGCTTTTTGTTGTTCCATATGAAATTGAGGCTAGCTCTATCCAAGTCTATAAAAAATTGTGTTGGTATTTTGATAGGAATTGCATTGAATCTATATATTGCTTTTGGTAGGATGGCCATTTTTATTATGTTGATCCTACCTATCCATGAGCATGGAAGATCTTTCCATCTTCTAAAGGCCTCTTCCATTTCTTTCTTCAAGGGCTTGAAGTTCTTGTTGTACAGGTCCTTTACTTGCTTGGTTAGAGTTACCCCCAGGTATTTTATGTTGTTTGTGGCTATTGTGAAGGGGCACACTTATGGCCACCTAATTTTTGACAAAGAAGCCAAAACGGCACAATGGAAGAAGGACAGCATCTTCAACAAATGGTGCTGGTCCAACTGGATGTCCATTTGTAAAAGAATGAAGCTAGACCCATATTTATCACCTTGTACAAAACTTAAGTCCAAGTGGATCAAAGACCTTAACATAAGGCCAGTCACACTAAATCTACTAGAAGAAAAAGTGGGAGAAACCCTCGAACTAATTGGCACAGGCGACAACTTCCTGAACAGAACACCAACAGCTCAGGACTTGAGATCAACAATCAATAAATGGGACCTCATGAAACTGAAAAGCTTCTGTAAGGCAAAAGACACTGTCATTCAAACAAAATGGCAGCCTACAGACTGGGAGAAAATCTTCACCAACCCCACACCTGACAGAGGGCTAATATCCAAAATCTACAAAGAACTCAAGAAATTAAATGCCAAGAAACCAAATAATCCAATCAAACAATGGGGGACAGAGCTAAATAGAGAATTCACAAAGGAGGAATCCCTAATGGCTGAGAGACACTTGAAGAAATGCTCAACATCCTTAATCATCAGAGAAATGCAACTCAAGATGACTCTGAGATTCCATCTCACACCTGTCAGAATGGCTAAGATCAAAAACTCAAATGACAGCACATGCTGGCGAGCGTGTGGAGAAAGGGGTACCCTACTCCATTGCTGGTGGGAATGCAGGCTTGTGCAACCACTATGGAGGTCAGTCTGGCGATATCTTAGAAAACTTGGAATAGCTCTGCCTCAGGACCCAGCCATACCACTTCTGGGTATACACTCAAATGCCTCTTCACGGAATCATAAGGAAGTTTCCTCATCTATGTTTATAGCAGCCTTATTTGTAATAGCTAGAAACTGGAAACAACCCAGATGTCCCTCAACTGAAGAATGGGTCAAAAAACTGTGGTACACCTATACAATGGAATATTATTCAGCTATCAGGAACAATGAAATTATGCAATTTGCAGCCAAATGGATGGAACTAGAAAAGCTCATCCTGAGTGAACTAACCCAGACTCAGAAGGACACATATGGCATCTATTCACTTATAGTAGGATTTTAGCTATATAGTAGAAGGTATCGATACTACAACTAACACACCAAAGGGAACTTGGACATAGACTTCTTATTTTTAATTTTTATTCTTTATTTATTTTTTATATATTAGTTATATTTTTTCTCTTTTTTATCTATTGTATGCTTATTGGTTTGTTTGTTTAGTAGTTCTCTCTCCCGGGCAACGAGACACTTTTCACTGATGGTACTGCTTCGTAGATCCCCAATGAATGAAGAGGCTCTTGGCCCTCATACGACCTCTCAACTGAGATGAGGGACTGTTATATAAGGACACCCCACCCCAGAGAAATGGGATGGAAGGGTTAGGAGGTAAAGAAAAAAATGAAATGTGATGTTTCGGCCTTTTACTACTAATTGTCATAAACTGTTTAGGATAATTAAGAAATGCAAACTAATGGTTATTCAAGCCGGTCATTCAGTTAGGTACTATGACAGTCTATTATAGTTACTTTCTAAGCTAATCAGAAATAAACCGGCAAGAGACAAGCAACATCTGCTTACCCTAATATAAGAGATAGATAGGCCCTCTTCAAAAACCTCAAGAGATCTGCAGAATATGGCATTCAAAGATGTTTTCGTAACTTTAGATTTTTTTATATCAAGACATATCAACTCCTGACAGCACCCCCTATTCTCCTCCAAGTAGAAGATGAGCATCGAAGAATCTCCAGTGGGAGATGATTGAATTAGTCGCAAGCCTATCTCTTGGTAGGAAAAGCCCCTTGTCCCAACTATAGACAGAATGCTGTCCAAAAAGGACAAAACCTGGAAGCAGGTAAGTCGACAGCCTAGCTCTGCCAAGACAGGGTAGGTAAGTCCTTCATCACCCCTGCTCTACAATCAATGTCTGTCAGAGAAACGGGGCCAAATGACTGAAGATCGATGCTGTAATGTATGGAGAGAAAATGGGAACTGTCCAGGCAGCCACAGGTATGTCATTTCTTAGTTTGGGAAGCTGCAGGCCCTGTATTTCCTATAAAATCAGATATATTTATCCCTCTCAGGTCTCTGAGGTGGTTGAAGAACAGATAGCTAGAGTCTCATAATTAAATTTTGAGTTGTTTAGGAGTCAAGAGAGTGTTATAGATCTAAGAAGATACTTTTAAGATTGTGTTGCAAGTCAGATATAGAACTTTAAACTCATGGAGATGTTTAGATAGTAGAATGTTAAAGTCAGGTACCAAATACATATGGACTGGTCATTGGGAATGTACATTAAGCCATATAACCCTCATAACTGTGGCCTAATTACCTCTGTTGTACTGTATTGTATTTATTATTATAAGAGAAAGAGCCATTTGTTGGACTGAAAGGGGAAACTGTAGGGGGAAATAAGATATACCTTAAACTTAAAAGAAAAAAAAAGGGAAGAGGATGGGGGGGTTGAGGGTGGGAGGGTGGGACTGGAGGGGGAATAGGGAGGGGACTGCGATTGAGATGTAACTTGAAGAAATAAAAAAATAAAGGAAAAAAAAAAAAGAAATCACACCCGACCCACTTCTTCCAAGGGTGCTCTGTTGTGCGGACTGGATAAGCAGGCCGTGGGAAATGTGACTTTTCATTCATAGCACATGCTACTGAGCAAGCAGCCTTGGATACATGGCCTCTGGTTAGCTCAGTTTCAAGACTGGCTGCCTAGCCGCTCCAGCAGCTGTATCTGCTGAACAGCCCCACCTAGTCCCAGCGTTAGGTAGGAGGGCACGCCTCTGCCCAAGCCTTTGTGCCAGTTACCACTTAGCCCTTGACCGGAATCCAAATAATGGCTTCCTAAAGTCAGAGGTTTTGTCAGTATTGTTTTCCCCCATGCTCAGCACAGGGACAGACATGTGGGTTGTGGCGGGCAATCGTTAATTGTGTTCAGTTGCCAGACATCCACCTCTTCAGAGGCTCTAGGTGGCATCCTCAGAGTCCCACATGATGCGTGGCCTAGCACTGACTACTGTGAGCATCTATGGAACATGGCATGATTGCGCAGCTTTCTAAAGAGTGCTCAGTGAAGACAGGCAGGCCAGGCATCAACACTGCCTTGGCTGGGAGAACAATGATGGGACTGTTGCCAATGCCCCTGGAACAGGCTTCTGGCACCCACACAGCTGCAGTGGCTCAGACTCTCAGAGACTCTGTGAGGGCTCAAGATTGAATGGGAATTGCGAGGCCAGCAAACAATCTATATTCTGTATGATGAACTAATGCAACTCACAATCAAGCCCAGGAGTGTTGGTGGAGTGGAGCACAGTGTATGAGGACTAATGGGCAGGGATTCCCAATGGTTAGTCAGCAGTTCTGCACCCAGAGAGCTGATGCCCACCTACCCTGATACTGCCTTGACATTCCAGATGGTCTCTAACATCTTTGAAACCCAGAGGAAAAGAGGACCATGGAGACAAGAGTTGGGATGTACTCTATGCACACTGCCTTGAGATGGTGGTCATTGGCTTTCTTCTGAACTCTGGCCTGGTGGTCCTCTGAAGTAGCAATTTCTGATGCCTCAGAGAATAAGCTGTAAGAATAATCATCGACATCCACAAGGAACAGTGTGTAGGGAATGACCATACCACGGCCAAGTACTCAACAACCTTGAATCCAGGAAAAGCATGCTTTGTGCTCTTGGCTCTCAGGGAATCTTCATCTTTCCAGGGCTGGCCTCTACAAGACTTTCCTAACAGGAACCTCATTTTGATTTTTTTTGAAGTTCAGTGACTATAGTCCAAGGTGGAAAAAGGAAGCTGACACTGAAGGCCCTAGGGCCGTGGGTAGGGGGACAGCAAGCCGACTTCCTGGATCTGAACAGTCCCTCTAAGTTGTGAGCTGAGCGGGACAGCAGCCCTTAGGGCAGAGGGTCCTGGTTAGTGAGCCTGTTCCTTATATCTTCACCCTGGAGTGTTAATTACATATCATCAGTCTGGTTCACAGGGATCCCCCGGGTCTGTGAAAGTGCAGCTGAGCCAGATGGTGGAGTAAGAGTGAGCCTAAAGTGTCAGGCTGGGGAACCTGAGGACTGCTCTTTCTACTCTTCCTCGGCTGCATGCTCTGTAATTTAGTTAGCAAAGAGCCCCTAGGTGTACTTCACTTTCCATACCGTAGGTGTGCAGAGTCAGATGTAGCATGATTGGGCTGTAGGACGCTTTGCCTCAGCATGCTGCGTTTTCCTTTCAGCCCTGTGGCCTCCTTGTGGTATGATCGGCTATCCTGCAGTTCCCAGGAAGTCTTCCTTCTTGAGCACAAGGCCTGCATACCTTCCTCAGGATAAGGGGCCAGATACTAGGCCACCAAGCTCCTATTCTGTGTGCACCCTCACGTTATGGACCTGTGCAGCTTCCTTGTTTTTTTTGTTTGTTTGTTTGTTTGTTTTGTTTTGTTGTTGTTGTTGTTAAAAAAAAAGAGGCAAAGTTTTTCCACTTAGTATAGTTTGACTTTATGCAAATGCAAAGGATTCTGGGTTAGAAGAGAGTAACAATATGGGATTGGTGATGTAACCCGGGTGGTAGAGTGCTAGCCTTCCATGAATTTGTTCTCCAGCACTGCATACAACTGGTAGCACATGTCTGTAATCCCAGCACTCAGTAGGGGGACCAGAAGTTAGTTCAAGGTCACCCTTAGCTAGATAGTGAGAGTCTGAGGCCAGTCCTGGAGACACATGAGACACTGCCTCAAAAACGGAGTAGGAAAGATAGAACCTCCAATCAAAGTTTGCTTGGCCTGACCAGTCCTAAACTGTACATAGTAATCATTAACTTGAACAGAGAGGCTGCCCTCAGACCACTGGAAAAAAAATTAAAGAGGCTATTTGAGAGATTACAGACTCCAGGGCTATGCTGGGTATAAGCGTTCAGCCCCTGACCTTGAGTCAGCAGTGCAGGGGATGCGGCTGGGACTTGATGCTTGAAAAGAGGGGAGTAAGTGGCCAGTGGTCATATGTGCCTGCAAGAGGTCACAGCTATGGTTCAACAGAAAGCAAAAAGCCCAGTGATAGCGAGAGTCCAGAGCTCCCCACACGGTGGGAAGAAAGGAAAGTAGCTGGCGAGACATGATGCTGGCCAGGCCAGACTTTTAACACGGACCCAGTCTGCATAGCATGTCAGATGACAAACGGGCCACTACTTTCACACTGAAACAACAGATAAACAACCACTATGTGGCATGTGAGATTACGTGGAGTCAGTGCTCAATGGCATTCATTGACAGGTGATTACTGTGGGATAAAGAATAGGTCTGGAAGGACAGGCAGGGATCCCAGTCCACCAGGCAAGCTACCTGTCCTCTTGGAGGGTCTGAAGGTTCCCAAATCTGTGGCCAAAGTTAAAAGAATTTACTAGGATAACAACCCCATCACCCTTGTCCCACACATTCCTTTTGGCTAAAGGGGAGGGGAAAAAAGAGAAACATTTTCACCCTTTGACCCAAGGGGCTTTAAGCGGCCCGTCATGTCTCCAGCATGCCTCTTAGTTTTTGACATAAGTATTTGGCTCCTTCTCAGCAGAAGTCTTTTGTAATTATCAACTTTCCAAGCAGACCCCAATCCCAAGGTGCTCTCTCTAGAGGGGAACCAACGCAATCAAATCAGAAAGAATATCTAGACTCTTACTGCAACCTTTCTCACCATCCTCTCTAACCTCACAAGCATGTTTTCAACCCTAGCAGAACACCAGAGTCTTCCAAGGAAGATTTAAAAGTGTTTACGCCTGAGGAACAGTTTGGGCACCAAGATTTTTTTAAAAATCTCTTCTGGTGATTTTCCTGATTAACCGCCTTGGACTCTCTCTAGGGAAAGCAAGTGGCAACTGAAATCACCCGTTGGGAAGCCCAGGTTTGACTAGGTATCCCTTGGGGGATGGAAGGGGCATGATGGGAACAAGGACTGCAGAGAGGTCTGGCCTTGGAGCACCCACGAAGAGGAGCTATTCCGTCCATCTTCAGATGACAGGACCCAGTGCTGGAGCTAGACACCGCAGTATCTGGCACGCACAGACGAATGGCGGAGTGTTTCCACAACACCAACATCTGATCTGCCTTGTCTCAGTTGCAACTAGTCATGCCTAGACTAGAGACGCTAAGCATATGGAACCAATTCTGCTGACTTAGCCCCTTCAACTCCTCACAATGAAATGTGAACATACAGTGTTTATTTAACCAAGGGTTTTCTGTCCTTTCCCCTCTGGCCGCCTGCCAACTGCCCCAGAAAGACTTTGAAGCAATTCTTTCTGGCCACAGGGATGAAGTATGGTTCTCTCTCATCAAAGGGGGGTGGGGGTGGGTCTGGAGTTGATTCCCTCAAAAGCCCAGAGGTGGGTTCCCAAAAAGAGGTTCTCAGCCTTCAACTTCGGTTCCTCTACCATGCTGTTCCCAAACCTATACTATATGCCAGGTCACAGAAACCTGAATTCCTCTTATTTAAAAAAAAAATATTTTAAGGAAAATAAGTATTTCCTTATAAAATGTGAGAAATCTGGAAGACTAAAATCTTAGCAAGAATAATGTTACAGTCCTTTCTAAGTGACAGAGAGCAGAGCATCCACTTCAAACACGCAGCAGATGAACTTTTGCCTACTTTCTGTAGTAAGTATAATTAAGAACCCTGGCCATTACATGTAAAACAAACATTTAGAACAACAACAAACACTCTGAAAGAGCTGAAGCAGTCGAAATGAGAGAAACCAGAAAGTTGTATGGTGGCTGCCAAGGAGGGGAGAGTTACTTAATGGAGAGTCACAATTTTTGATGACTAGTCATGGTTGTCGACTTAACTACATCTGGAATCAACTAAAACCCAAGCATCTGGGCATACCTGTGAAGGATTTTCTCGACTGGCTCATTTGAGGAGAGAAGACCCACCCTAAAACTGGGCCTTCTAGAGGCAGCCTACATAAAAGTACATGGAAGAAGAAAGCTTTACCTCTCCGCCTGCTTCTGCCTCTGACAATATTTTTCAAGATATTCATTTTCATTTTGGGTTTAAAATCTTTTATGAGTATTTACTTGCATATTTGTATACAGTGAGGACAAGCAGGCGGATCTCTGTGAGTTCGAGGCCAGCCTGATCTACAAAGTGAGTTCCAGGACAGCCAGGGAGGGCTCTGTTACACAGAGAAACCCTGCCTCAAAAAAAAAAAAAAACAACAACAACAAAAAAAACAAATAAATGAACAAACAAACAAGATTGTTCCTTTTACATGGTGAGACCCTCATGACTCATGAGGCACAGCCAAGAAAGGGTTATGGTGGCTTCTTGTGGCAGCTTCTTTGGCACCTTCTCCTTCTTTCTTGGTTCACATCTACGGGCCCTAGCTAGAGAACCCCTTATTGCAGCTGGTTCTGAGGGCTGACCAGAAGGAGGGGTCCCATGTGAGAACCAAGGGCAAGGAGGAGGATCCGAATGAGAATCTTGGAGGGGCCAAGGAGTGAGGCCTCAGCCATATTGATAAACCAGCAACCACCAGCCTGGAGGAGGGCAGGCTGTCTAGAGCAGCCTTGGGAAGCAACAACTCTGCCCAGATGTTCTGCCACAACAGCCTACTGAGCAGATACATGGCACTGGCACTCTGTAAGGGTGAACTGCTTTTTTTTTTTGGAGGGGGGAGGTTTCGAGACAGGGTTTCTCTGTGTACCAAGCCCTGTTTGTCCTGGATTCACTTTGTACACCATGGCTAGCCTCGAACTCACAGAGATCCACCTGCCTCTGCCTCTCCAGTGCTGGGATAAAGGTGTGCACCACCACGCCCACCCAGGAGGACTGCTTTTAACCACAGCTCAGCATTTCAACTTTTAAATATGTGTCTATGTTCATTGGGAGATGTACGAAAGTCGGGGCCTGTCTTAACTTCAGTGGCTTTGTCGTGAATATTTGCCAAAACTCATCAAGTCCTACACTTAAAAATCTGTGTATCCGGAGACTGAAGAGATGGCTCAGTGGTTAAGAGAACTGATTGTTCTTTCAGGGGATGCAGATGTGGATTTCCCACACTCACATGACAGCTCACAACTTGCTGTGACTCCAATTCCAGGAGCTTTGACATCCTCTTCAGGCCTCTCTGAGCACTAGGCATTCACGTGTGGATATATATACAGGCAAAACACCCATATACATAAAATACTAAAAAAAAAAAAAAAAAAAAAAAAAAAAAAGCCAGACATGGTGGGGCACACCTTTAACCCCAGCACTTAGGAAGCAGAGACAGATGGATCTCTGTGAGTTCGAGGCTAGCCTGGTGTACAAAATGAGTCCAGGACAGCCAGGGCTATACAGAGAAACCTTGTCTCAAAAAGCCAAAAAAAAAAAAAAATTAAGGCTGATTTAATCTTAGCATTCAGGAAACAGAAGCAGGTGGATCTCTCTGATTTTTAGGCCAGTCTGCTCTACAGAGCGAGTTCTAGGACAGCCAGGGATACAAAGGAAAACCCTGTCTCGAGAAACATCAACAACAAAACAACAAAAATCAAAGCAAAAAATTTAATCTATGCACCTCATTACAGCAAATTAAACCCCCATAAAGTAAAGATTAAAAATAATTGTTCATGTCCACATGATTGTAATAGAACAAATTTAGGAAAACCTAAATACCCATAAGAAATAATTAGATTGTGGCTAGAAATGGCTCAGCAGTGAAGAATTCATACTGTTCTTGCAGAGGACCCAAATTTGGTTCCCAGCACCCACACCTGGGGCCTTGCTAATCACCTGTAACTCCAGGGAGAAGTGCTTCCTCTGTCCCCACAGATACCTGTACTCACACACACCTGCCCATACACAGATATATATGTAATGTGACATAATGGATCATTAAAAGAAAACAAAAAGCAAGAAATGATTATAGCATTAATACATCAATAAGAGTGTGGTAAGCTCACATATGTACCTGTGAAGATAAATGAATCGTGCTGAGACAAAACTCAGTTTTTAGAGGGCCTGCGTACTATGCAGGAGGCCCTGGGTTCTAGCCCCAGCAAGCACTGCATAAACCAGGCATGGTACCATACCCTGTGATCCCAGCACTCCGGCGGTAAAGGCAGAAGTTCGAGGTTATATTCAGCTATATTTGTTCAATTAAAGCTACCTAGGCCAGGACTGAGGAAGAGAGAGTGGTAGGCAAAGCTAAGGTTCGAGGGCTTTGGAGGCAGGAGGAAGATCAGAAAACGAGAAGCCACCAGGATAGATGAGAGGAAAAGGAGGAAGAAGAAGCAGACACCATGGGATAGGTGGAAGAGGAAAATTATGCATGTGACCAAGAGCAGTATGCTCTGAGGACCAGACTATACAGAAAGTGCAAGTATTTTGGGAGTTTTGACTGGAAGGTTGAAAGCTAGCTTAGAGGGTTAACATTGCCCAGTCCCAGGCTTAATATTTAAGGCTTATTATAAACTAACAGATTTCTGTGTGTTTGTTTATAAGTGGTGGGTTAAAGGATAAGTCCACCAATCAAATAATCATTTGTAATCAATTATAATTATTAACAATAACTGATACACTGACCTGAACCATATAAGAACCTATCTAATAAAATGAAACATGCCTTTAATCCCAGGACTTGGGAGGCAGAGGCAGGCAGATCTCAGTGAGTGAGTTTGAGGCCAGTCTGGTCTACAAAGTGAGTCCAGGACAGTCAAGGATACACAGAGAAACCCTGTCTCAAAAAACCTAAAGAGAGAGAGGGAGGGAGAGACAGAGACAGAGAGAGAGAGAGAGAGGGAGAACCGGACATGCATTTCAATCCATACGCCACTAATAAACTTGACATGAAGTGAGGTGAGACTAAGGTTGAAACAAGAGTGAATAACAATCTGCATTGCTAACATTTGGACTCTCACACTGGATGGTAAAGCCACAGGTAAATCTCACTTCCTTAGATTATATTTAGACAAGTCTTTAGTATAAAGACTAAAGAATAGATTAGAAAAGAAAAAATGCAATGGTAAAAAGAAAAAGTTAAGCATATGTATTGGCTATTCCACCTAGTTAGAATCACAGCATCCTTATGTGGTGTAGCTTAGAGAGGAAGCTTTGCCTTAGTCCCTCTTCCTGCAGGTCCGAAAACCATGACAGCAACTGTCTTGAAGACGCAACTCACAGTCCTCACTCTGGACTAAGAACGACCCCTTTCCTTGGGTAAGCACAACTACCCTAGTCCTAAAGTAATGGTCAGATTCTGATACACTTCCTCCTGGGAGGTAGGAAAAGGCTTCCCAGCCTTCCTCAAGCATCAGACTTCAGACACACTGGCTCTGTGGAGTGTAATTAGAGAGCTGACATAGAATAGGTGCCAGACAGGGCAGGGCTACACCCCCAAAGACGGAGTCCATAGGTCTTGTTCTGACCTGGGAATCTGGGTATTGCAAAGATTTTGTAGATGGGTTTAAAAGCTCATCTTCCTAGACAGGCAGGCAGATCTCTCAGTTGGAGTCCAGCCTGGTCTACAGAGCGAGTTCCAGAACAGCCAGGGCTATAAAGAGAAACCCTGTCTTGAAAAACAAAACAAAGCAAGCAAACAAACAGACAAAACAACCCACTTCACTTCACCTCCTGTTGGGAGCCTCTGCCTCAGTGGCCCTGTTCCTTATCCTTCAGCCAAAGTACCCAGATGGCTGGCATTTCAGATGGCTGGCACTTCAGATGGCTGGCATTTCAGATGGCTGGCACTTCAGATGGCTGGCATTTCAGATGGCTGGCATTTGATTGTGCTTAGCACATTTGGGTTTTTCCCCTAGTTATAAAATTACACCCTAACACTAAATGAACAGATTTTAAAAATTGATGTCAGTCTCCCCCAAACTCTGAGACTTCCACTGTTTTCTCTAGAGGCCCTGCCCCATTCCATCTACTCCAGTAAGATTTAGGGTCCTTCCTGCTCCCCAGAGCCCAAGAGCCATGCTCCCAGCACATATCATAGGAAAACCTAATGGCTTGTTCAGGGAAGTCTAGAATTCCCAGAGAGATGACTTTCAATTTCTAGACTATTCTATTTCTCCAGACAGAGCTAGAGGGGCTACTTCACTGGGGGCAGAGGCATCATAGGCAGGCAGGACGGAAGCCACCAACACTGAAGAGCTGACTGAGTGATTCATGGTTTAGGTTGGTCATACTCTGGCCTCTGTCCTGTCTCATTGCATAATGGACCCTGACCACTGCTCACAACCAGACTCACAGCCAGGGCTCAGGACACTGGGTCCAGTTCAAGAAAGTGCTCCATCTCCTTTCCCCTCCAGGTAGAAAAATGTTTTAGGGGCTGGAGAGATGGCTCAATGGTTAAGAGCACTGGCTGCTCTTCCAGCGGACCCAGGTTCAAACACAGCACCCACACAGCAGCTCACAACTGTCTGTAACTCCAGTTCCAGGGGCTCTGGACACCCTCACACAGACATACATGCAGGCAGAACACCAATGTACATAAAGTAAAAGAAATAAATAAATAATAATTCTTAAGGAATTAAAAAAAAAAAAGAAAACAGAAAGAAAGAAATGTGTTCTACCCTGACTTATCTATCTGCTCTGTCCCTGTCACTGACAAACAGGCACTGCACAATAGCTTAGGTGTCCCTGCAAGACAAAGGTCTAACCCAAGACGAGAACCCACGTCTTAGGCTCCCAAACTGGTTTTTGTTGCTGGTTTTAACTAGAGTTAATCCAACGAGCTTCCTTTTAATCTTGCCCTAAAACTTTAAAAAATTTCGTCTACCATTCCCAGGTCATGTGGAGAATTGTCAAAATGCTTACAGGCCCGGTTTCACTTCCTGTGCTCCAGAAAGGCTGAGGGCCATTCACAGCAAAACTGGAACACCAGCCACCAGACACAAGCTGCAATGGGGAAATCTATGAATATTTATCACCTCCCAGGGAGTTCCTTGAGCAGTGTGGGGACAGAAAGCAGCTTCAGCTAGTGTGAGTCCTGTTCTAACATTCTCCACAAAGACAGCCTGTTCTTACTTGTGAAACCCCTCATCAAAGCCATAAAGGAGGCCAGTGCTCAGTGCTCGGCTGGTAGCTTTGACTAGAAGCCCTGAAGGCTTATGATAGCAAAGCAACACTTTCTCCAAAACAAACAAGGCTTTCCTTTGTGTATCTAATGAGGTGAGAGTGTGGCTAAGGCGGATCCTACAGTGCTTAGAGTCCCTGGATGCTGAGGTCATTAGAGCCTACAAGAGCAAGCAGCTTCAGGGTGTCCAGCCCATAGGCAGCTGGCTGAATGTGGCTGAGGCCATCTATGAGTACAACCCAACACAAAATTCTAAACTCACTTCAAAAATTATGGTGTGTGTGTGTGTGTGTGTGTGTGTGTGTGTGTTTAATTTTTTTGTTTGATAACGTGATCACATGTTTTCTGAGCATGAGTGAACCTTGTAGGTGCTGTAATGTCAAAAGGTTGGATGTGCCTGCCAGAAAAAAAGATCTGTATCAGAGAATGTTTCCCTAATTACACATCTGAGGCCCATGAGCTGTGGACTGCCCCTCCTGGGGGGGGGGGGCAGAACAGGATACTAACCCAGAATGGATCACATCATGTTGGGCTAGGCAGCACCTCTGAAGAGACCAGGTGAGAAATATTGGACGGTTCTAAGTACAAAGAGAAACATAGACACATCCAACAAATTGCCAGAAAAATCCATTGCTGAGCTAATGAAATAAAATGGGCTTTCTCCCAAAACAAATCAGTGGAACTTCTTGTTTTTAGATCTAAAACTTCTTGCCCACGACTGACCTTGACCTACACAAAAGCCAACATCTCTGGTTTTGCTGTTTTTCTTGCCTCTGCCACCTCAAGACTTGCAGAAAATCCCTTTGACCATTCAGTCAAATGGTGACAGATGAACAGCCAAGAAGAAAAATAACATACTTTGGAGGTAAGTCCTTCCTTTGTCACTAAAACACTGAAGCCTGAGGAGGTGACCAAGGTAAGGCTGCTGGACAAGTACCCACAGTCCAACTGGGTCCCACCAACTGACAGAGGCCAAGGGAAGAGGAGCAACAGGTTTCCATCTGCTCAAAGTGTAGTTAAAACTGAGTGTAGAGTCTCAATAATACCAGGGCTCTTGCTATGGTAAAGGACTTCCCGCCTAGCGCCAGCCAGGGGAGAGAACAGAACACTAAGCAAACAACAGGAACTAGAGCCAGTGACCAAGAACATCCTTAGCTGACAAGTTTCTCAGTATTCTTAGGAGACCACAGGTCGGAATGGATCCACCCTGTCAGGCTGCATCCTCAGCCTTTCAGGGGCAGACACGAGAGCAGGCACAATGAAAGGGCAGACACAGGGTACAGACTTCCCTAAGGACAAGGGTTGATGAATATCTAGCATGAGAGAGAAAGAGAGGTTGGGTCTTCCTCTTGGCTAGCAGAGGTCTCTGATAGCACCTGCCATCAAATGGGAAGTAAGAAGGTGCCCATGACCTACCTCCCCCCCACTTCCCACAGTCCAATCTACACACAGACCCCATATTTTCACAAACAATGCTCATTCTCTTGTGGAGGCCGCCAAAGGAAAGGAAGGACCTGGATGCAGTTGCTTAAAAAGATGGAACCAAAACAAATAAAAAACAAAACAAATCCACACTCACTTTGGCATAGAGCTATGTAGGAAAAGCAGACCCAGAATTGGACCTCATTTTTATACCTTCCTGTGAGGCACATGTCAGGAAACTCTTCCTGTGCCAAGTGAAGCCTGTACTCCTCAAGGAAGGTAGGGGGCAGGAGTTGGTAGTGCCAGTCTATCTTGGGAAAGCCTGCTCCTGGTTGGAGTTTGCTGGCCGAACTACTAGGAAGCAAATCTTAAAGGGTTGTAGCAAAGGACTTAGGCACTCAGAGCAAGCACCCACACCCCTGCCAGAAAGGAGGGTGGCCCTAGATCTGCCTTCATAGCTTCCTTCCTTCCTTCCTTCCTTCCTTCCTTCCTTCCTTCCTTCCTTCCTCCCTCCCTCCCTCCCTCCCTCCCTCCCTCCTTCCTTCCTTCCTTCCTTCCTTCCTTCCTTCCTTTCAAGACAGGGCCTAATGTAGCCCAGGCTGGCCTCAACCTTGATATGTAGCCAAGAATGACCTTGTACTTCTGACCTTCCTGCCTATACCTCAGACTGCTGGGATTATAGGTATAAGCCAGTGTGTGTGTGTGTGTGTGTGTGTGTGTGTGTGTGTGTGTGTGATTTCTAACTTTTTATTTGAGAATTTCATACATGTATATAATGTATTTTGATGATTATCTACTTACCTACTTCCTTCCTTAACTCTTCCCAGATCCCCCTCCCAACTTCATGTCCTTTTTTCATTTATATTTTACAACTTGCTGAGTCTTAATCAGTGCTGTAGGTGTCACATGCATGTAGGATTATCCAGTACATCATAGACAATCAAGAGACACACTCCTAAAGAAAACTGACTCTCCCCAAGCAGCCATCACATGCCAATAGCTCTCCAGGTAGAAGTGAGGCCCGGTGCACTACTCCCCATACCTGGTGTACACAGTGCTAGGGGTTGAAACCAGGGCATGGTACATGCTAGATAAGTGTTCTACCAACTGAACCACATCACATCCTTCTATCCTCATATTTCAAGGTTTTATTTAGGAAGAATTTCAGTTAAAAAAAAAGATAAGAAGAAGACGATGAAGAAGATGATGAAAAAGACCTTCTACTCAACACCTTTTGTCTAGGAAAAACAATTCCCCACCTCAAATTTAGATGCAGAATTCCAGAGGACAGCCATCGGTAATCATAGCACTAATGGTTGAGTATTTACAGGGCTCTATTAGCTCATGTCATCTTTTCCAGCATGTCCTAGTTTGCTTACCTGTTGCTGTGACAAAATGCTGACCAAATTCAACTTGGGAAGGAAAGGGTTTATTTGGCTTTTGGCAGGTACAGTCAATCAGATCATCAAGGGAGGCCAAGACAAGAACCTCGAAGGCAAGAATCGCAGCAGAAACCCCTGAGGAATGCTGTCTACTGGCTAGATCCCCATGGCTTGCTCAGCTACCTTTCTTATACAGCCCAGATCCACCTGGCCAGGAATGGTTCCACCCACAGTGAGCTGGACTCTTCTTCATCAATTAGCAATCAAGAAAATACTCCGGTAGACATGCACATAGACTAATCTTCTGGAGGCAATTCCTCAGCTGAGCTTCCTTTATCCCAGGTATGTTTAGGTTTGTGTCAAGTAGACAAAAACTAATTATAATACAACAGTTCTATGAAATGTGTCCCACTGTATCAAAAATAGTCAGTCTGGAAATTCTGAGATGTAACCACCTCACCAAGGCCCATAGAATTCATCCCTGTATTTCCTCCATGTAGATGTGGTCCAACCCAGAGCCACGTGTTTTGAGTTATGATGAAACTATGGATCTTAATCCAAACTCAAGGTACTCAGAACAATGCACTCCTGGTCAAGGAGCTGTTAAAATTGTGGGTTTAATTTTTTTTTTAATCAGCTTTTGGGGCTGGAGAGATAGCTCAGCAGTTAAGGGTGTGCGCTCTTCTTGCAAATGACCAGAGCTCTTTTGCCAGCACTCTGTTGGAAGTGGTTTCCAACTTCCTAAAACTCCAATTACAGTGGATCAGATACTTTTTTCTGGCTTCCTTGGACATTACGCATGCATAAGTGTATATACATATTTGCAGATAAAACACTCATGAAACATGAAACAAAGATAAACAAATATTTTTTTAAAAGTTGCTCACTGCTAGGAAGGTGACCAGAGAAGCAGCAAGGAGGGAAATGACTAGAAATGAATCAAACAGGGAGGCAGAGGCCCTGTGAGGATTTACAAGATCTGGAAATTTGGCAAGGAAGAGGAAGTCATGGGAGGATGTTTCACTTGGGTACAAGACAATTGGATTTGTTATGAAACATCTCATTCTGGCTATTATGTGGGGAATGGTTGGGGTACATGAGTGTTTAATAGCCCAACTCATCTTTCCTAACTGGCAAGGTGTTGTAACTCAATAGCCCTCCTTCCAGAATCATCTAGAGATTCTTTCAAAAAGTAAGACTTAAAAACATAATTTTGACCTGGAGATATGGCTCAGTGGTTAAGAGAACTATGCTCTTCCAGAGGACCCATGTTCAATTCCCAGCACCCACATGGTGGCTCAAAAACCATCTGTAACTCTGATTCCACGGGATCCAGTGCCCTCTTCTGGTCTCTTTGGGAACCATGCATGCACATGATACACAGACACACATACAAGAAAAATACCTATACAGATCAAAAAAAAATTAAAGCATAATTCTGTTAATTTAAAAACAATTATATCTTGCTCACTACCTTAAAGAACTTTATGAAATTCATTCATTCATTTATTCAAATAAACCCTGCTTACTTCCAAAAAAGCAATGGAGATCACTATAAAAATGGCTATAAGCAATAGAACTACTTAGAGTTCTCCTTGGGAAAATGTTAATATGTTGTAATTTCTGTTTTCGGTATCCATTTAAGAATTCGACCACTTTAAAAGCCCAGTTTGCTCTTCAGGTTCACACATCTTAGTCAGAGACTAAGTCACCAGACTAGCTTCACTTTTGTGCACTTTCAAACTTCTCCTTGTCCACCCTCCTTCCCTCCCTGCCCTTCCCTAGAGACACCGAATGCTCCTTATGCTGCTCTGTGTCCCCACCCACCCTTCCCCCCTAAAGAAGGGACTGGGCAGAGAGGAAGGACTGAAAGGGGTTTTCCTCAGCAGCTCCAATTCAGGGAGAAGAAAAATTGAAAGACTTTCATTCTTTCTCAGAGTGCATGTTAACACTTTCTATTCTTATCTAACTAAATCTGTCAGTTATAAAAACTTCGTCACACCTTTTCAAAACTTAGAAAATAAAGCATAGATTTTAAAATGTCAAAGAAAGCTTTGGTTCCTATCACTATTCTCATGTGTAACACATTCACAGTCTCCAAAACTATGTACAACTGGCCAGCACCAGTGGCAAAATACACCAGACTCGCAGCACATTATTAAGAACAGACCTGGTAGAAAGGCTGAGGAATTTTTGAGGATTTAGTTATGGAGAATAGAGCGATCTCAGGCCTTCGCTTGTTTTTGGCTCTTGATATTTAGTTTAAATTGTCATGCTGCCTCAAACTACAAATTGCTTATGTAATTTAATGTGCAAGAAGAGAATTGTTCAAGAAATGTTCATTTGAACAAATGAATTTTGAAAGGAAAAACTAGATTTGTAGCTAGACTTCATAATCTAAACTTTCTGGGTACTCTTAAAAGACAAACTTTAGCCAACCAGATTCAAAATCAAAAGAGACAAAACCGCATTCTAAATGGAAACGGATCCTTTTAGGGCAGGGGCAATACCTGAAATAGGCTTGCTTATTTAGTAGCCTTCCAACCTCTCCTATTTCTTTTTGGAAAAGCCTGGTTTTCTTTTTTCCAGCTTCTTCACAAGGCGCCTCCGTGTCATCTGTTGGCGGAACCTGCCGTACTTGTTTGCGCTAATCAATCCATCGTGTCATACTGAAACACTTGTGAGAACACTTAAGCAGATCTGAGACGAACGTAGCCGCTACCGAAACACAACACTCTCTGCTTCACAGTAATAAGGGTAAAAAGAATTGTGTCGTCCCCCTCTGCTTCTTCCAGGCCTCTACACTCACAGGGTATCCCTGCAAAGGAGGGTTAACTCACCAGAGCCCAGAGAAGTCAGAACTAGTCTTTCCCCAGCGGGACACCCAGCCTCCGTGCAACGCCACGCGCGAACGGCGACATCCAACTCTTGCAGCTGCTTATTGGTTCGTGGCGTGGGATTGCCTTGGGAGCCCGGGTCTGCGACACGCAGAAATCCCGCCAAAGCGCGGCCAGGCCAGTGTTGTGGGGAAAGTTCTTGGCGCATGCTTTACCAAACCCGAGTGTTGCGTTCTTTACAGGCTCAAACTTAGGTGCTCCCAGAGCGCCCCTCTGGGCTTAAGGTCCTTCTCTGTGGTGACAGGGAGCCCTCGGTGCCCAACGGTGCCGGTTCCACGAGGACGTGCACCCCGTGACCGGGCTAGGGACCCCCCCCAGAACCCCCGACGACTCGCTGGAGTGAACAGCAGCCCTGCGGGACCCTGCCGCCCGCACTCACCTCCTCTCCAGGGCACGGGTAGCAGCAGCAGCCCCAGCAGCAGTGGGGCCAGAACCATCGCGGGGCCGAGGTTCTGGAAGTTCTCTCCGGACAGATTCACGTACCCACCAACGTCTGGAGCTCGCCGGTAGTCACCGAGCGCGCCAGCCAAGCGCCACAGTCCAGGCTGCCGGGGCAGCAGGCGCCGGAGTGGCAGCACCAAGCGGAGGATTGCTGGCGTCGTAGGTTAGAAGAGGCGGGTCCAAGGCTCAGACCCGGGCGGGGCCAGCAGGTTGGGGTGAGCAGGGGCGGGAAGGAGGAAGGGCAAAGGAGAGAAGGAGGGTACTGGAGGAGGGGGCGGGGAGGGGCGGACCCAAGGTGGGCCCGTAGGGAGGGTGGAGAGGCAGGGCAGACGAGTGGAACTTGGGTCAACTCCTGCAGGTTACCCGCAGCCTGAGGGTATGGGAAGACTGGAAGGGAGGTGCTGGAGGAGAAGGAAAGTGAGATGGAAGAAAACAAGGGAGGACCTAGACACCGAGAGAAAGGGGAGGGGTCTAAGAAAGGAAGATGGGGAGCAGAGAGGGTCTCTGGCCACTCGGCAGGCTCGGAGTCTCACTCTGTAGGAGTAGGTAGGAGGACTTGGAAGGAGGAGAGGGAGAGTTCTGTGGAGGGTGCAGGATGCAACTCCCAGGCCTTTAAGGGTTACTGTGTTCAGCTGCCTTGGCGAGGCAGCGACCCTGCAATCCAGGCTGTACTGGCTTGGGAAGTCCTAGCAGCAGCGCCCCAGAGGCTGTGGCCACCGTGGCAGCACACCCTGCTGAGCCGCGTCCTCCTTCTGGAATTGGAGTGCAAGAGCGGACCCTGGCGTCAGGAGGGTAGCCTTCCCTAGAGAGGCTAGTTGAGGAGAGCTAAGCCGAATCCTGTAAGGAGTCTAAGGGAAGCTGAGAGATAGCGCTGATTCAAGAGTCCGGAGCAGGGATGGAAGGGGGCAGTGGTGCAGCAGGCAAGGGCGGAAGATCCTGGACAGCAGTCGCAGATTGGGAATTCTGTTGTGAATCACAAGGAAGCGGAAGATACTTTTTCTAGCAACCACAGAGATACTTTACACTTTGTATGATGCTTTCTTAAAGGAAATAGAATGATTTGTTTTCTTTGGAGACAAGATCGCATTAGGGCCTAGAATAAACCCTGATGAATTTAGAGTATTTATTACTGAAACTAAGGGCAGGCATACAAGCACTGTGATACAATCAGCCCGTTGTATCTGTAGCCCTACAGGATGACACCAAACCAGAACGGCAGGATTAAACAGACCCTTGATTGGTAATTGATGTAAAAGAGCCCAGTTTAATGTGAATGGTGCCATCCCTGGGTAGATAATTCTAGGATGTATAAGAAAGCAAACTGAGCAAGCCAGGAAGAGCAAGCCAGTAAGCACCCTTCTTCCATTGTCTCTCCTTCAGTTCTTGCCTCCAGGTTCCTGCCTTGAATTCCTGTCCTGACTTCTTTTCATGGTGCACTACAACTGTAGGCTGAAATAAATTCTTTTCTCCCCAAGTTGTTTTGGTCACAGTGTTTATCACAGCAATAGAAACCTACTTAGGACAGACAGGGTCTTGCTATGTTACCCAGGCTGGACTGGAATTCCTGAACGAAGCAAATACTCCAGATTTCTGAGTAGCTAGAACTATATTTGTGTGCCACTATGCTTTGCTTAAATCTAACTTTTCTTTTTAAAGACAAGTTCTCACTATTTAGCCCTAGCTGGCATGGGACTGACTATGTAAACCTGTCTGACCTCAAACTCATAGAGATCTATCAGCTCTGTCTTCCACGTACTAGAATTAACGGTGTGTGCCACCATGTTCAGCACAAATTTGACTTTCTTTCCTTTTTGGTTCATTTATTTAGTTATATGTGTATGGGTGTTTTGACTGCATGTATGTGTGTACCTGGTACCCATGGAGATCAGAAGAGTACCCTTGGATTGGATCTCTTGGAATGTAATTACAGACAGTTGTGAGGCACCAGATGGTGTTAGGAATTGAACATTGGGCCTCTTCAAGAGCAACAAGTGCGCTTAGCCACTGAGCCAACTTTCCAACCCCAAATCTGACTTTGTTAATTGGGCTTCCTTTGTACAGTACTGTTTTACAGACTACCATAGATGTACTGGTATTTAATGAAGTATTGGTCATATTCATGGATTTGGACAGAGGAAATAGATTACCTTTTCTCCCTGGTTTCTGACTGTGACTATCAGGTGGCTAGCACCTAGAGTGACCTCAGCAAGACAGGACATGAGGGTCTATGGCCTGGCTTTGCACATCAGCATTAATGGAACACAGCCATCACATATGTGCACATTTGTACTGAGGCAGCAGAGTTGAGTAGTTGTAACAGATTATATGGTTCACAAAGCCATATAATTCAGCCCTTTACAAAGTCTGCCACGCCCTGGACTAAAGGTTAGTTCATTTACATAGCTGCTGCCTGCACTGGCATGATTTGGAGACAAAGGTTTGGGGCCAAAGGATCGAGACAAGCTTAGAGGAAGTCTAGCTTGGGAGCTCAGAGCTCCAAGAGTGAACAATCCAGTGAGTAAGGTAGAGGCTGCATGGTGCTGAGTGGCCCAGCCTCAGAGGTCAAGTGGCTCTCAAGGTGAAAGCAATGCCAGGCCTACCCTCATGGGAAGGAGCCACAAATCAGAAACTCTTCATGATAGAAGTGTCAAAGAGCTTGCAGTTATGTTTTAAAACCTCCACAAATATGCAAACCAAGGTAAAATGCAGGTGGTCCAACCTATAGAATTAATTGCACCCAGGCGATGGTGGCACACGCCTTTAATCTCAGCACTTGGGAGGCAGAGGCAGGCAGATCTCTGTGAGTTCAAGCCCAGCCTGATCTACAAAAGCAAATCCAGGACAGCCAGAGCTGTTATACAGAGAAACCCTGTCTCGAAAAACAAACAAACAAACAAAAAAAGAATTAATTGCATACTTACTTGAAATTGCAATTTTATGGTCTCATTACTTGTTACCAAAATTTGTGAAAAGAAATGTGAGACAAAATCAAATCAGACTCTATATTCCTCTATTTCCATGCTTGTGGTGGACAATATTTATACAATTTCAGCAGGTCAACAATGACCTGGAGCCCATGACACTATGTAACCTAGAGTCTTACATCTACTATTTATTAACTAACCAAAGGAGGGATTATCCAAGGCCTGTAACGTTGTTTATCGAGAACCAGAGAAGATAATTTCTACTGATTCAAGTGTAGATCCCTGTAACCAACAGAAAGTGTGATCATGATCTATGTAAACATGTTTAACATATCAGTGACATGGCTGAAGACTTTCGATCAAAGGCCCCAAATGGGATTATGCCAGACCATTCATGAACGTTCAAGACATTCTTCAATAAACGTCTTCCTGTTTCTGAGACACAGTCTCTTGCATCCTAAGTTCAATTTGAATTTGCTATATACCTGAGGATGACCTTGAACTTCAGGTCCTTCTCCCTCAATTACAGATTGTGCCACTATACCTGGCTTTGTGGGAAGCTGAGGATCAAACCCAGGGCTTGCTGTGTTTGTGAGTAAGCACTCTGAACTACATTCCCAGCCCCATGACCTTATTGTAAACTCAAAACCTGCTCTGTATCCTCCCAACCACTGCCTCCTGCTCTTCTCAGCATCGTTCTTGGTACCTATAATTTACTCCTGCTTCTGTTCCACCCTCACCCATAGTGCACCCCCCCCCCCCCCCCCCCCGTCTCCCTCATCCACTGAAACACAGTTCAGCCTGATTATCTGCACTGACTGGGTTCTAGACACCAGATTGACCCCAGGATACTCTGCAAATGACCTTGTGGCATGAGATTACCTTAATCTATTTTCAGTGCTAGAAAGCCATTTGTTCCTGTTCAATTTCAGGTATAAACAGTTGCCTAAGAGGCAGAGAGCCTTTGTCTCATGGAATCTAGTGTCAGTTAAGGCCTGAACCACTCTGGCTATCACCGATCCAGCCGAAGGAGAAGGGGGGTAAGTAAGGAGGTGCCCATACCATGGCTCGTACAAAGCAGACTGCCCACAAATCCACCGGTGGTAAAGCACCCAGGAAACAACTGGCTACAAAAGCCGCTCGCAAGAGTGCGCCCTCTACTGGAGGGGTGAAGAAACCTCATCGTTACAGGCCTGGTACTGTGGCACTCCGTGAAATCAGACGCTATCAGAAGTCCACTGAACTTCTGATTCGCAAGCTCCCCTTCCAGCGTCTGGTGCGAGAAATTGCTCAGGACTTCAAAACAGATCTGCGTTTCCAGAGTGCAGCTATTGGTGCTTTGCAGGAGGCAAGTGAGGCCTATCTGGTTGGCCTTTTTGAAGATACCAACCTGTGTGCTATCCATGCCAAACGTGTAACAATTATGCCAAAAGATATCCAGCTAGCACGCCGCATACGCGGAGAACGTGCTTAAGAGTCCGCTATGAGGGGAAACATTTCATTCTCAAAAAAAATTTTTTTCCCTCTTCTTCCTGTTATCAGTAGTTCTGAATGTTATTTTTTTCCATGGGGTCAAAAGGTACCTAAGTCTATGATTGCGAGTGGAATAATAGGGGACAGAAATCAGGTATTGGCAGTTTTTCCATTTTCATTTGTGTGTGAATTTTTAATATAAAATGCAAGATGTAAAGCATTAATGCAAGCAAGTGAACACATTTCAACAGTTCAACTTTATAACAATTATAAATAAACCTGTTAAAATTTTCTGGACAATGCCAGCATTTGGATTTTTTAAAAATAAGTAAATTTCTTATTGACGGCAAAAAAAATAAATAAATAAAAATAAAAATATATTCTGTACATATGTAATGGGTTCATAATAAACCTATTATTATTGTGCATAATTGATATATGCTAATAATACATTATATAATTAATTAATTAATAAGACTATACCATCCATGATCGCTATATTTATCTGCTGACCTCTGGATCTCTCCTCATCCATAGAATGTTTCATTCCATGAATGAGAGCTACTTACTTTCACACTACCCATAACATAACTCTTGGTATTTCAGTACCACACTGGAAATGTAAATGACAGGTTCTGAGGTTTGCTGGGGAACTAGAATGATGCCAATAAGAGAGTCCATTCTGATGGGGGTGGTGTTAACCATTCTAAATGTTGATTGGTCTTGCTTGCTGTCTGTTACTTACTTTGTCTCTGATTGGCTTAATAAATGCTGAAGCCTGGAGACTGGGCAAAGATGGAGGTAGGCAGGACTAAGGTATGTGGACTTTTTGAGAGACAGAGAGTCTCTTGGGAGGAAGAAGCTTGCTGAGGAAGAAGCTCAGAGGACAAACCAGGAGCAAACAAGAAGGACACGCCATGGGGTAGATTAGAAAAGGTCATTCCACCTGGCCCCGAACATTGCCATAGCGTGGAGAATAATATTCCAAAGAGACATATGTATATATGGGGTCATATTTGGATAATAGAATTATGAGCTAGTTTAGATGGGCTAGGATTGCACAACTCAGGCCTAGGCTTGTTAAAATCCACGTGGTTTATGTGTGTATTCATTTATAATGGCGGGTTAAGGATTAACACCGCTGAACTAATTAATACAATATAAATACTAGTAAATAGCTTAATTAGCCATTTTTCCTACATCATTCAGAATGCCAAAAGTCATAAGGGAAGGATAACACCTTGGAGTTTCATGGAAGGATTACATAGTGCTTAGAAGAGACTATTCAATGTGCTCAACACCATGCTGAGAGTATAGTGCACACCTCCTGGGGGAACAGGTTTAAACTAATGTAATCCACTTGGAACTGTCTTAGAGTTATTGCTATGATGAAACACCATGACCAAAGCAACTTGGAGGAAAGGGTTTATTTGGCATACACTTCCACATCACTGTTCATCATCGAAGGAAGTCAGGACAGGTTCTCAAACAAAGCAGGGACCTGGAGGCAAGAGCTGATGCAGAGGCCATTGAGGGGTGCTGCTTACCCTAGTTTCTTATAGAACCTAGTACCACCAGCCCAGGGATAGTATCATCTGCAATGGGCTAGGCCTCATCAATCACTAACTAAGAAAATGCTCAATGCTGGATGTGGTGGCGCACGCCTTCAATCCCAGCACTTGGGAGGCAGAGGCAGGTGGATCTCTGTGAGTTCAAGACCAGCTTGGTCTACAGAGTGAGTTCCAGGAAAACCAGGGCTCTTTTACACAGAGAAACCTTGTCTTGAAAAAACAAACAAACAAAAGAGAAGAAGAAGAAGAAGAAGAAGAAGAAGAAGAAGAAGAAGAAGAAG
>CAJQZJ010014957.1:5214301-5235612 GCA_907164525.1 Lophiomys imhausi
AGAGAGAGAGAGAGAGAGAGAGAGAGAGAGAGAGAGAGAGAGAGAGAGAGATTCCATTCTACTTGCCAAAATCATTTTGGAAACAAAATTTCTTGTTGTAGTTTGTTGGAAAGAATGGAGATGGTGTGGGTAGGAGATTTCGTTTGCTCAACTACATACTGTAGTTAGCCATATGCTCATTAATAGCTTCTTGGGACTGACTGACTAGTTGGTGAGCTGCCAGGTGGTAGATAACAAACCTTGATAACATTTTTTTGATTGTTGTGGGTACTTTTATCTCTTGGAATTTTTTATGGTACTTGTCTTGTTTGCCTGAAAGTAGTAGCCCAACTATGAAAAAGAAAGTGTGTGTGTGTGCATAAGCCTGTGTGTTGTGTGAAGGAGCTGCCACTAAGGGCTGGAGAAATGGCTCAGCAATTAAGTGAGTTTGCTGCTCTTTGAGAAGACCTGAGTTAGGTTCCCAGTACCCATAATAGAACTTTGACCTCCACATGTATGCCATGCCCCTTGTGTTTCCACCCACACCATACACACACTCACACACTCACATACACACACTCACACACTCACATACACACACTCACACACTCACATACACACCACACACACACACACACACACACACACCACACAAATAAAATAAAATAAATCAATAAAATAGAAAAGGTTGAGCCATCTTTCCAACCCAGAAGGAAGCATTTTTATGTTTAAAATATTTATTTATATTTGGGCACACATATAATGTGTTTTGATCCATTCCACCCCTATTCTCCCCTGTCTCTCCCAACACTTTTCCCTCCAAAGTCAGTTTTCTTCAGAGATGCAGCCCCTGAGAGGCTATTCACGAGCCAGTAGATGTTCCCACATCCATGCACATACAAACAGCACTAAATGGACTCAGTGGGTATTTAAAAAAAAAAAAGAAGGGTATTTTTTTTGTATGCTGTTTTATTATATGCTACAGCCAGTGTATATAAAGTAGTTAAACCTTGTGAAACAGAAATCCATGAAAATTCAGAGAGGTAGACGTTAAGGACTGACAAGTAGAAGATTGTATGTCATGGCACGTGTTACAGAGAAGCTTTTGTACAGACTTCAAATTTAGTTCTCTTGATTATTCACTGGGTCATGAAAAGTGATGAGAAACCTCAAGATACATGACTACAAAAAGGAACAGACTTTCTGGGGTCTGAAGGGATTTGTACTTGAAGACACTCCAGTCAGCAGAGGGTCATGTTGAGCATTCTGCAGACAAAACTGTTTCAAGTCTGCAGCTGCCTGGGAAACCTTCACGCGGTTGAGCCCAGCCTCCAGCCGGAGCTGCTGAACCACCTTCTTCATGGCGGCGACGCTGGAAGAACCCGACATGGCGCTCGGGACAGCCGGGCCAACTCGTCACTCCGAGTGAGGGGCAGCAGGTCGCGGGCAAGAAGGGTATTTTTAACTAGTATCTTGGAGACTGGTTTTCAAGGAATTTTTTTTGTTTGTGTTTGAGACAGAGTTTCTCTGTGTAACAGTCCTGGTTGTCCTGGACTCACTTTGTAGATCAGGCTGGCCTTGAACTCACAGAAATCTGCCTGCTTCTACCTCCCCTGGGAATAAAGGAGTGTGCCGCCACGCCCGGCTGTTTGCTTGGTTTTGATAGCAACTCATTGGAAGAGGAAGGCATTGTTGCTTCTGACTTCCAGGTCTTGAATCCTTTTGAGAAATCAAAAGAAAATGGGGAGCTAAAACCTGACACGGTGGCACAGCCTGTAATCTCAGCACATGAAAGCTAAAGCAGGAAGATTTTGAGTTTGAGGCCAGCCTGAGCTATAGAGGGAGACTCTGTTACCCTCCTTCCCATGATGTCAATCACTTTATTATGTTTAGATTCATTTCCCAACTCTATTTGCTCCAGAATCTGTTCCACCTTCCCCTACAAGTCACTCATGTGAGTTACCCTGGGGCTTAATATTAAGCACCTCTTGTAGTCAGTTGATCCAAGCTCTCCAAATTTATTCACTGCCATGCCTGGAGTTAGTAATAGTTGCTGTCTGTGTTATCATTTATTTGCGTGTCTGCTTAGACTTCTTGCCAATTAAGGCTCCATCCTCACTATGGTAACTCTCTAGTCAAGATAGGCAGTTCAAGAATATTGTCAACTTCATCTGCCCAAAGATGTCATTCCTGAGATCTTTTGTTTCTACTTTTGGGCTGTTTTTACTTAAATGGATTTGTTGTTGTTGTCCTGTTTGAGACAGGGTCTCATATAGCCCAGGCAGGGCTAGATCTTCCTATGTGGCTGAGGAGGAGTTCTGAACCTTCTGCCTCCCTTCCTGAGTGCTGGGATTTCAGGCATACAGGTGCCCATGGAGGTGACTGTGAGGTGCCCACCTTGGGTGCTGGGAGCTCACCATGTGCTACCATGACTGGATCTTTTTGTGTTGTTGTTGTCATTCCTGTTAAATGCCCCAGTGTTCAAGGATCCAGAAAGGCAAGTTTGCTCAGATGAGTAGAAAGCTTGTGCTTTATTAAATTCAGGTTAGAGCAGCTAGTCTAAAAATCCCACATCCATCAAAACCCCCTCTGTGGGAAACTGGGATAGTGGGGCATTCTAGTTCAAATAACCCTTATGCATGGGTTGAAAGGCATACACTGAAAACTGATTCAACCTATAAACATAATTATAGTTCATTCCTTGCTCTTTTTGTTAGCCACTTGCCATACAAATGAATGGGTAGTAAATTCTTCATTTTATGTCTTTCCCTTCCTTTACCCTCTGACTTCTTGATCCTTTTTCTTAAACTTTATAAAAATCAAATACAATCTAATTTTAGGTGTATGAGAAACACCTGGGAGGTCCATTTCCGGCCCCCTTGTTGGGGAGCTCACAGTCATAGGCACCTGCATTCATTTGGTGCATGTACAGGCACACAGGTGCACACATACTCACAAGATAAGACTGAGTGAATTTAAAAGCTAGCCTGTTTTGTCTTTATCTCTTTTGTATTCTTTTTTGGGGGGGGAGGATAGTTTCTCTGACCCTGAGCTTGACAAGAACTAGGGCTTGAGACTGGGATGGGCCCTGTGCGGACCTGACCAGAAAGGTTAATGGGAGGCAGCTGCAAAGGATGTCAAGCATCTGTGTCCAAGCGTATAGCATCTGTGTCACTCTCTTCATTAAAATGGGTAGTTTTAGGCCTTAAAATAAGAATCATAGACTGACCCCAATGATCTCTGCTTTTTTTTTTCCCTTCCCTTGAATGTGACTTTCTTTTTATTCTTCAAGTGTGTAGGGTGACACTTTTCTGATTACATTACATAGACTAACCTTTTCCGGACTGAAGAGATGGCTCAGTGGTTAAGAGCACTGACTGCTCTTCCAAAGTACCCAGGTTCAAATCCCAGCACCACATGGAAGTTCACAGCTGTCTGCAATTGCTGGGCATGGTGGTGCACGCCTTTAATCCCAGCACTCGGGAGGCAGAGGCTGGTGGATCTCTGTGAGTTCAAGGCTAGCCTGGTCTACAGAGTGAGTCCAGGACAGCCAGGGATACACAGAGAAACCTTGTCTAAAAAAAAAATTGGCTTCTCTTCCAGAGGTCCTGACCTAGGTTTCTGGTCCCTGGAAGTTATGACACAATAGATGCTTATTTATTATTTTATGTTCCAATATTTGTTGTAATATTATTATGCAGTAAAATTGTGACTCTCTCTCTATATATATGTAGTCAAGTTAGAAGATATACTAAAATAAGGATTTTATTTATTCAAGTCTATGAATAAAAATTATACACGGGCATTTTGGGGGCATCTTACTACCGCTGGCATAGAATCAATTATATTATTGGGCATGCTTGTATCCAAAAATCCAATCTCAGGAGCCCCTAAGGAAATTTATGCTTGTTTGGAGGACATAGCAGAAATGCAGTGAACTGGTGGCACACAGGAGTCTGTACAAGAGATTTTGTGCTCTAAGATAAGCATTAGCTCAAATACCAACAGACTGGGTTGGGAGGGCGATGGTACACTAGGGGCGCTTTGTCCTTTCAAAAGCCTTGCTTTGTGGTTTGAACTCCTTGAGTAGTGGCAGACACAGAAGGATATGGTTTTTGAGGGACTTTGTCACAGCATGGGTGCAGATAGTGCTGTTAATGACACTGGAGTGTAACGAAGGACAGAGAGGTCTGGCTGCAGCTCTGCAGGAAATGTAGCACTGCTCTAGTACCTGGAGGATGGAGGGCCTTCATATATTGTGTGGTCTAGGTTTTGTTTGTTCAGTTCTGGTTTTGTTTTTATGTTTTTCGAGACAGGGTTACTCTGTGTATTCTTGCCTATCCTGGAGCTCGCTCTGTAGACCAGGCTGGCCTCGAACTCACAGAGATCTGCCTGCCTCTGCTTCCTGAGTGCCAAGATTAAAGGTGTGCACCACCACTGCCTGGCTATGTGTTGCCTAGTTTTATGTTACTTGATACAAGGTAGAGAGAGCTACTTGGGAAGAAGGAATCTCAATTGAGAAAATGCCTCGCCGGGCGGTGGTGGCGCACGCCTTTAATCCCAGCACTTGGGAGGCAGAGGCAGGCGGATCTTTGCAAGTTCGAGGCCAGCCTGGTCTACAAAGTGAGTCCAGGACAACCAGAGCTGTTAAACAGAGAAACCCTGTCTCGAAAAACCAAACAAAAAAAAAAAAAAGAAAAAAAAGAAAAAAAAAAAGAGAAAATGCCTCTACCAGATTAGCCCGTGGCAAGGTTGTGGGGCATTTTCTTGATTGATGATGTGGGAGGGGCCACCTCATTGGGAGCAGTGACACCCCTGGGCAGGTAGTCCTGGGTGCTTTACTAAAGCAGGCTCAACGAGCCACGGGGAGCAAGCCATTAACCACGGTATGGCTTTCCGTGGCCTCTGCTTCAGTTCCTGCCTCTAGGTCTCTGCCTTAAGTTCTTGTCTGACCTCCTGGATGACATAAGAGGAAATGGACCCTTTCTTCCATTAGTTGTTTTGGACATGGTATTTTATTACAGCAATAGGGAGCTAACTAAGAGAGAGACTCTCAGGGTAGGCCTTGACGTCACATAGCCTGAAACCACGAAGAAGTACCCTAAGAGATTTGCTCAGAGAAACAAATGTTCATTAAATGACAGTTGAGATAACTATTTTAGTAACTCCCTAATTCCTATCTTGTTCTTCAGGGCTACCCAAGGATGAATAGTACTGGTGTTTAGCCCTGGAGAGAGGATGAAGAAAAGAGGACAAGGGTAGGGAAGGATGACACAATTGTTGCACTGGCTGCCACTTTACATCCAAATGCCCCAAACACGGCAGACCGATGGATGTGCCCACTCAGTCCCATAGTATGTTTCATGACAGGTTGTACAGGCAAAACATCCCCTAGAACAGTCCACCTGAAGGAGAAAAAAACCCAATAATTTATAAATCTGTCTCTTTCCTGCCTTTCTCCTGTTGACTGTTAGGTTCCCAAGAAACTCAGGGCAAAAGGCTAACTGAGATGTATATTAACATATCAACGTGAACACAGGCCTTCAGGCTCTCCCAGCATCACAAGTACTTGCTACAGAGTCCTAGGCTCCTCTCAGCACTTCTTACCCCTACCCCCTATCCTAAACCTCTCCAGCTCCCGAGTTTAACTTCCCTTCCTCCAGCTTCTTTTTTTCCTATTTAATAACCCAGCAATTTTGACCACACACTCATTTGGTCCTTGGCTTCTCTCTTAATCTCCGATGTCTTAGTCCTCTTGGCTCCGCTCTTGGTTCTCTCCTGGTTTGCTCACCCTTCTCTCTTCTCTTCCTCTCTTACACCCACTTCCCTCTCCACTCCAGATCTGGCAGTGGTTGGAAGACATCACAGTCTCTGGGAATATGACAATGGCCTGGTTGCATAGAGCATCAGAGCATTGTGGAGAGTGGGGTACCCTTCTACTCCAAGAGACTACTGGTAGGGTTGATGGGATTGGTAGACTGAGGTGTAGCAAGAGGTAGAGAGGGTGGAGAATGGAAGTAATGAGGCTCTGATAGGCAACACAAGTGTGCTCTTAGATTGTTTTTTTCCAGAAAGCCCTGCTGGAGATAGAAAGAACTCTGTGGGATGGTGGGGTTTTGCGGGAAGGAATTAAAGGATCGGAGTAGAGCATGAGGAATATAACTGCTAATCTGACTGTCTTTGAATACCCAGGCAAGTGAATTTCAGTTAAACAGGCATTCCACACACCAAGTTCTAAGAGCAGCTCCTTCCTGTTAGAGTGCAGCCTCAAGCTCTGAAGGATGACATTCCAAGTAAAGGGATGAGAAGGAACTAAAATATGAAACTGTGTGTCACAACAGACAATTAACAGTGAAGGCATCAAATTACAGCTAACTGCGTTTCTGGGCAAAGAAGAGGACTGGAACTTTATTCTCTGGGCAGTGAAAGGGCCCACCATTTTTTTTTTAAACTCTTGGATGGGGGTGTGCGATTTCCGGGTATGTGCTTTCCTAACATTCCCGAGAACATAAGCGGCTTCCCTTACGCTCCCATTCCTCAGTAGGGGGCCACGCATCCCTATTTGAGGTGAGGACACGCAACCAGCTACAAAAACTACCTCACTTAACTCAAGTGAGGAGGTAGCTCAGATTCTCAGGTGTTCGGTCTGGAGGGCGGGGGGTGACGTCACGTGACTGGTTTCGCCGCCGCAGGGGCTCGCGCGGGCCCCTTTTCCAACTGCGCAGGCGCTAGGTCCTCTCCGCGGCCGCGCGTCCCGGAGTTGCCCCGCCCCGGCGCCAGGCAGGACGGGAAATCCAAGATGGACTCATCTACCTGAGTTGTACGCACGCCTACCCGTCTTTGGTACCCCGCTGCGGCCCATTCTTCCTCCGGCATCAGGGAGGGAAGGGGGATGAGAAGCTGTGGCAGCCGACGAGCCGTCGTGACCGTCCTGCCGCTGCTCTCGGGCCTCCGCGGCCCCTGCTCCTCCGGGGAGCAGCCGGGGCTTGCAAACGCCTGACGCGTCGGCCCGAGTCACTCAGGTGCGGGCCGGGACCGCGTAGCGGATGGCTGCGACTTGGTTGTCGGGGTTTTGCTGTACCCGGTGATCCGAGGGCGTGGCGCCCCGGAGCGGGTCTGGAGCGCGTGCTGGGGTGAGCGGGAACCCTAGGCTCAGACGCGGCTTTCCGGTGTGCAGGCCCCTGCCTCTCAGCGCGGTTTACTCAAAAGCACGGAAAGCCTATTGTGGTAGAGACACACAACTGCGGATCCCGCTGTTTGCCGATGTTCCTAGTGATCAGTCATAACAATTTTGTTTGTAGCACGCCAACTTTTATGTGGCCTGTAACGAAATAACACGTTTAATAACTTTGGGAGAACTGTGAAAGTATGATGCTTCTGGGCGAAAAGACATCGAACTGTGAAAATGCTGTGATTAATCCTCTAGGTTTGTTTTAGGCTATAAGAGAATGGCATTGCATGATCGCACAAGGGAAAGTAGGGTAAGCTCGCAAGTTCTGTAATGTCCGCTGCTTTGTTGAATAGAATTTGGAAAGGCCAGCCACATTTTGGAATTTTTTCCTATGTGTTATAAGGCATTTGTGGTTCTTTTTTCAAGTTGAGCTTTTCTCAATGTTGCTTTTATTTCTAGGAGGTGAAAAACAAAACTCGCCTGTTTTTGGTCATAATCATCTCAGGGATGACATTTAATTCACAGCAAGAGAGATTGTAGCTATAGAGGGCTTTGTAAAAACTAGAGGTTTTAAGGTGATTGTAAAAAAAAAACTGATGTCAGTAAGACTTCAGATGAGAGCTTCAAGTCAAATTTAATTACTGCCATTTCAAACACTAGCAGTTGGTTATAGTGGTGATATCAAATGCTATTGTAGAGGTTTTCCAGAGTTAGACTCCGGACATGCTATGCCGCAGAATGTTAGAACGTTAGCCATCCTTACTTAACCGTGGGAAGAAAAGTTGGTGAAGTGGGCTGGCACGTTTCCACCGTAGCTCCACCCAGGTCTCTGTCGTAATAAACCAGTTTTGACGAAGGCTGATTAGAATGTTTTTGGATTCACACAGAAATAATGTTGATATTTGGAACCCATGTCGAACTTCTCTGAAGAAAGGGCAACGATGATTGCAGCTGGGGATTTGCAGGAATTTGTTCCTTTTGGTCGCGACCACTGCAAGCACCACCCTAACGCTTTGAACCTTCAGCTTCGTCAGCTGCAGCCAGCCTCTGAAATATGGTCTTCTGATGGTGCAGCTGGCTTGGTGGGATCTCTTCAGGAGGTTACAATCCATGAGAAACAGAAGGTTCTATTAAGATTTTCATCATAGTTTTGAAACATGGAATGAATAATGTAATTTAAAACTCCCTAGATGCGTATGAGAAATAAGAGTGTGTTGGCACTTGGTTAAAAGCTAATGTTCAGTAATTTCAGTCAATGCTGAAATACAGTGTTGCCTACTTAGGCATAGAGAGTTGAGTACTTAAGTCATGGCTCATTTTAAACTTTATCTTTACTTCTTATGTGGATAATCAGGTTTCATACTCTTTGATCACTAAATGCCAGGGATTGGAAATGGTCCCTGCAACACATTTCTAGAAGAGGGTTGATGTCACATAAGAGGGTTAGAGTAGTACTACTTTTTTTTTTCTTTTCTAATGGGGCCTCACTAAGTATCGGAGACTGACCCTGAACTTTTTTTTTGATCCTTCTGTCTAAGTCTTCTGAGTACTGGAATTAGATGTGTGCCACAATGCCTGGCAAAGTAGTGGTTCTTTTTTTTTTTTTTTTTTTTTTTGATTTTTCGAGACAGGGTTCCTCTATGTAACAGCCCTGGCTGTCCTGGACTGGCTTTGTAGACCAGGCTGACCTCAAACTCACAGAAATCCGCTTGCCTCTGCCTCCCGAGTGCTGGGATTAAAGGCGTGCACCACCAGGCCCGGCAAAGTATTGGTTCTTAATTATGGGGATTAGTTGTAAAAATGTCGGAAAGCAACACCAGAGCACAATAGTTCCCGGTGTCATCTCTGTCCCATCCCTTCTCCCCAGTCCCTGATTTTTTTTTTTGGTAGTGCTGGGGGCCAAACCAAGATCATGGCCTTGATAGGCAGACATTCTACCACTGAGCTTTGTCTCTTTTCTCCTGCTTTAGTCAAGTTTCTTGGAATGTACATAGAAATCAGAACTGTCCTATCTTATGGGTGGGACAAGGGAAAGAAGGCGAATGTATTTGTAGCTGTGAAGAAGGGAAGTCTGTGCTGCATCAAGTCCCCCATTGAGTTTGATGTGTACCTCACTGCCTCTTTTCTACCTTCCATATATATCTAATACATACTTTTAGCATCCCTTCAAGCATGGATTTTGTTTTATGATCTATATGTAAGACACACTTTTTGTTTGCCCATGTTTTTGGCAGAGTAATACTGGGAATATAGAAGTATAAAAATAAAACACTTTATATATATAGAGAATTTTTGAGTCAGTTAAAAAAATTATGTGTGTTTTGCCTGCTTGTATGTCTGTGTGTGGAATGGCCACAGAGGCCAGAAGAGGGCATCAGATCTCTTGGAAATGGAGTTACAGATAGTTGTGAGATACCTGGTATGGGTGCTGAGAATCAAAACTGGGTCCCCTGAAGAGCAGCCAGTGGTCTTTAACCATCTCTCCCATCTCTCTTAAGTTATCTCAAAAATCCCCTGAGATAATGTTCCCATTTTGCTAATTCACCCACCCTGCTCATTCTTGTATTGCAATCCTTTTATGAGTTAGTCTTGGATTGAGTCTTAATTCACAGGCACATCTTGCTCCATCCAGACTATTGAAGAAGTAAGAAGTGTTTGAGTGTGTCCTCTTTGTTAATTTTTAAGGAAAGCTGGCAGTTAAGAAAAGGCGTGAGTGAAATTGGAGATGCAGCCGACTACGACGAAGAGCTCTATGTGGCGGGGAACATGGTTATCTGGAGCAAAGGGAGTAAAAGCCAGGCGCTGGCAGTGTACAAAGCATTCACCGTGGACAGCACTGTCCAGCAGGTGAGTGCGTTGAGCGTGCGCAGTCGGCCACTGTCAGTGTAGCTGTTCGGGAAGGAAGCTTGTGTTTTAAAACTATACAAGTGACAGCGCAGTATAGCAATCCTAGCAATTTGATGCACATCATGACACGGAGTGAGGGTACTGCCACGAAAGTAAGATTTTCATTGTATCCATCAGACAAGCTCTCTGTAGCTCAGGCTGGCCTGGCACTTGAGGTCCTTCTGCCTGATGACAGGCATATATCACCATGTTTGGCCTATCTCATTCTTTATACTATCTTTGGCCAGTTATACAGTCATTCATTCATTCATTCATTCATATACAGTCACTCATTTATTGATTGATTGATAGGTGTCTACATAGCCCTGGCTGTTCTGGAACTTACTATGTAATGTAGACTGGCCTTGAGTGCTGGGACTAAAGGCATGCGCCACCACACCCAGCACAATCTTTTATTTATATATTTATTTATTTGGTTTTTCGAGACAGAGTTTCTCTGTGTAGCCTTGGCTGTCTTGGATTCACTTTGTAGACCAGGCTGGCCTCGAACTTACACACATCTGCCTGCCTCTGCCTCTCAAGTGCTGGGATTAAAGTGTACCACCAAACACAGCACAATCTTTTATTTTTATTGCTATTGTAGTACTGAGGATTGAATTTAGGCCAATTATTTGCTACACAAACATTTTAACACACACACACTGTGAGTCCCACATCTAATTAAAATACTATTTGCAGTATAGTAGTATTTTAACATTAGATGTGGGACTCACAGTTTGCTATTGTCAACAAAAAACTATGACATTAAAAGCACAAAAATATTTTAAAATATATGATTACTATAATTCATTTCCAGATATTGAAAACAATAATTATTGGGTTCATAGTCAACAGAAATTCAGTGTAATTTGCTACTATTGTAGTAGTTGTTGGAACCAGTTTCTAAAAATTGATAGAAGAAATTAAACACTTTCAGGAAGATAGGCAATTTATTCCTGTTTGGTGAAGGAAACTCTTACGTTATTGAAGAATACCAACCCATAAATGTAAAAGAAATGGTAAAAGCAGAAGTCGTTGGGTAGCTTCCGGGGTGCTGATCAGTTCAGGCATGGTTGCAATGGTTACTAACACCATTGCAGAAAGGGTGATACATGACTGTAAGGTATTACTTGCTAAATGTAAATGGACAAATGAATCTTTTCTTTGAAATTGTTTTTCATCTGTAGCTCAGCCAAGTGATTGAGTTCAGCTTAACTTACAGTGGGGTAAAGGATTTTGTGTACCTCCAGCTAGCTGTAATACAGGAAAAAAAATTGGTGTCTATTATGTTTCTGTGGAATATTTAATGTGAATATTTAGATCTTGCTTTCTGTTTGTAGTAAAGTTGAGACCGAGGGTTTAGATTACAGAGTTGCATGAGGTGAGGAATGGTTGGAGGTTTCTTAGTGATGGCTGGGATGGTAAAGGCACCTTCTGCTAAGCCTGACAGCCTGAGTGGAATCCACAGGACTCAAGTGCTGTAGAGAGAGAACTGACTCCTGCAAGTTGTTCCTGATCACCATAGGCGTGCTGTGTACATTTATTATTCACACAGTATTATTTATAATAAATATAATAATAAAAAAGAACAGAGGCCCAGTGTGGTGGTGCACGCACGCCTTTAATCCCAGCACTCAGGAGGCAGAGTCAGGAGGATGTCTGTGAGTTCGAGGCCAGCCTGAGCATAGCCAGTTACAGGACAGCCAGGGCTCGGTAGAGAGACCTTGTTTCAAAAACATCAATAAAATAAAGTAAGGTAAAATAAGATAAAAATAAAAATAGAGTAGCTAGCCAGGCAGTAGTGGTATGCGCCTTTTTTCCCAGGACTGATGTGGCAGAGGCAGTTGGCAGCACTCTGAGTTTGAGACCAGCCTGGTTGACATAGCAAGGTCCAGGCTGGGCAGGACTATACAGAGAAACTCTGCCTCAAAAGCAAACAAACAGTGGGGCTGGAGAGATGGCTCAGAGGTTAAGAGCACTGTCTGCTCTTCCACAGGTCCTGAGTTCAATCCCCAGCAACCACATGGTGGCTCACAGCATCTATACTGGGATCTGGTGCCCTCTTCTGGCCTTCAGGCATACCTGCAGGCAGAACAATATATGTAAAAAATAAATAAATCTTTTAAAAAAAGCGCGAACAAACAAAAAGAATATCTTAATTTTCTAAATTAAAATTAGGATTGTGGCATTAACAGAGGAAGATGTTTTCTAAACTTCTTTTAAATATGAGCATAGAGTCTGAGATCAGTAGCTGAGTCGCGTTTAAGCTCTTATAACCCTGGCTTTTGTAAGATTGGGGTTGACACAGGCTGAGCTGGTGTTTGAGCCGTAACTGCTACACTTGTGTCAACTGAGTCTTTTGATCATCTTATTTTCCTTTCTAAGATTTAATTTCAAACATTGATCTTCTTAGAATGTGCAGCATTAAGTATTCTAACCTTACTTTGGTTACTCTTGTTTGTTTTCATGGTATGTAGGTGTGACTCTGTGCGTGTGTATAAATACATCTGTATTGACCTGAGGAAATGTTTTATGTAAATATCATTTTTATTGATGTCGTTAGCTGACAGGTGACTATTTCGATGCATTTTGTTTTGATTTTAGGCATTGTGGTGTGACTTCATTACATCACAGGATAAGTCTGAAAAGATCCACAGTAAGTTTCTTTATGAGATTTTATTTCCCATGATTTCCAAGTGTTCATCTCAGTGTACATTTTAAGCAACCCTTAGTTACAGTGATTTAATCTAAATATTTTGCATAGTGCATTGATGAACTTTTGCTCTTTGTAGTGAACTATTTAGCAGAGAAGTAAACAACCCATACATCTTGTGCCCTTTCCTTTCAGAGAGCCATGAAGTAGAGAAATGCATATGTATATTACAGAGCTCATGCATGAACATGCATAGCATAGACGGAAAGGATTATATTGCTTCCTTACCATTTCAGGTAAACTTAGTGTTTTAAAATTTTGGTATGTGTTTTGTTAGAGACCAGAGATCACGTGTAACAGATTTTTATGTAGATCTCTTATGTGTCAAGGGTGTTAGTTTTTACTTAACTGAATTTCAGTAAAGTTCACCATTTGCCTATCCTTTCCACAAAAATAGTTTCTTGGTGAAGTAAATTATGAGATGTTTGTCAGTTTAACATTTAAGAAATCATCATGGCTCTAATGTATTAGCTCTATGAATAATATTAGCCTTTTTTTCATTACATCATTTTTTTAATGATCAGGGCTGTTCCACTGTTGTGTTGGTGACACTTACAGCAATTTCACACCAAGCACCTCTTCTGCGGGTTTGATTTTTGTCTTAGAGTTGCTTGTTAAAAGTCATAGATTTCAAAGTGATCATGTTTCTTTGAAAGCTCTCAGTAAATTCAAAGAAAATTCAATGTTCTGTCATGTTTCCTGAAACCTTTTCTTAAACAATAGTTCTCTTACTTCTGTTCCCCCCACCTTCTTATTGATAGGTGGCAAATGTTTGGGCCACTAAATATGGTTTGCTGTTTGAACGAAGCAGTTCTTCACATGAGGTGTCTCCAAGTCTACCTAGGTATTCATTTTATTCTGTGCAGAATATTATTTCTTGGGCTTTTATAAGATTGACTCTGAAGTAAACTTGTTAAGCTGTTTGGGGTGGTGAAGGTATCCATGTTCACAGCGTGAGGTACAGCATTTTCATGCCAGTCTGAGCTCACCTGCGACTCAGCACCTCACTGCCCAGGCTGTCCTGGGGATCACTGAACAGCAGCTTAGCATGGATAGGGTTCCGCTCTTAGTCCTGCTGTGGCTTCATTGTACTGCTGTGGACAGATCATTATCACTTTCTCGGTTTTCATTTATTTGTAACAGGGATGGTCTTAGTTACCTCTTGGGATCTATGCAGACTCTCACAGAGAGCCCAGTGTCTATGAAGTGCACAGTCAATGGTGGATGCCTGTTGACCGTGTGCTTATCATGCCTCCCTGTCAACTGTGAGCTTACTGAAAGGAGGAACGTGCAGAGCACAGTGTGTGCAAAAGCTGTGTCAATCTCTGTTGATAGGAAGCCAACCTTTTCCCTCCTCTTTAACTGTCCGAAAATTGCAGACTTACTTACTTGAAGTATTTTTCTCTTTTAAAAAATATACCTATTTATGAACACAGGAGATTAAATTTCTTAGATGCACTGCTGTTAGGAGAGATAAGTGAATGACGTCTTATGTTATTCTTTGGGTTCTGCCATGTGATGGCTGCTTGTTACAGATTTTATTTGCACATAGTCCTTCTATGTGTGCATGTATAGAATTATTACAAGAAGATATTTTTAGAACTAAAACAGAGGATGCTGTGATAGACAGTATATGAAGAGTTAGAAGGTTACTTTTTGAGATAGAAGCTGTGACAGAATGATTGACAGACACCTTGAGGGAGGAAGGCTTTATTTTGCTTCAGGGTTTGAGCCCTTTGTTCAGGGAAGGCATGGCAGAGTTCGTGTCGGGAGGGCTGTGTGGCAGAGTTCTGCACATCTTGGCAGATCATGAAGTGGACTGAGGGATTGGAAACAGGGCTGGGCACTAACTCTCAGGCTCTGTTTTCCCAAAGGCTCCTAAAGCGATAGCTGGGGACCAGGTTTTCAGACAGGAGCCTATGAGGGCCTCTCATGTTCAAGTAACAGTAGATTTCTAGTTGCCTGTTAGCACTGAGGCACACATAGTGATCTTGTTAGTGATTGATTGTGCCTTTTTTTAATTGCTAGAGAACCTTTGCCTACTATGTTCAGCATGCTGCACCCACTAGATGAAATAACTCCACTTGTTTGTAAATCTGGAAGTAAGTGTACTTTTATACTTTTATATTCTTTTATATAAGCTCTGTTTTGACATTGGTTGAGGGAGGAAATAAAAATGAAGTTTATTTAAAAAGTAGCTTGTTTTATCAGAAGATAATTTAAGCATGTTATAAAGGAAACTTTTATCATGAACATAACTCATTGAAAGCAAGAACAACAGTTATCTCAGTAAAACTAAGGCATATAAATCAGTGAGGGATATTTGCTGACTTGTAGGTGACTGTTCTTTAAAAATAAGAAAATGAATGATAAATGATACTTGGATGAACTAAAGTCTCTTTGTTTTCCTTTCTTTTCTCTTTCTCTCTTTTTTTTTTTTGCAAAAAATTATAGGTCCCAATTTTTGGGACCTTTTAGTATTTCGCGTTCTTCATTCAAGTTTACTGGGGCTGCACACTTTGTGTGTTCCTGAGGTGTTCCTGTATGTTTGGCTTTAAGTTTAGGCTTTAGGCACCGACAGAGAATAGACTGAAGACTAGAAGTCTTTTACTTGTACATTCTAGACACCACTGAGGTCTGACCTTCTATACCCGCAGTGATAGCCACAGCTAAATCACACCTCTGCCCTGTTTTTATAAACCATTCAGCTGTCCTTAAAGGTTATAGCCAAAAAGAAAGACTGTTGATCATGTAGGACGTTATGAATAATGTGGAGGGCTGTAAGACAGTAAGACCCTGATTTCATAAACATTGGGTGTGGAGGTATGTACCTACAGTCCCAGCTACTGCTGAGGCTGAGGCAGGAAGATTGCTTGAGACTATCTCTTTGGGGGCAGCCTGGGCAACAGAGTGAAGCTTCTGCCCCTCTCTCTTATAAGATTTTATTTTTATTATTTTCAGTTATGTGTATGTGTGTGTACCCATGTGTGGTTATGAGCACGTGAGTTCAGAGGCCAGAAGATAGAATTGGTTCCTTGGAGCTGGAGTTATAGGTACTTGGGAGCTGTTTGACATGGGTGCTGGAAACTGAACTTGGAAGAGCAGCAGACAGTCTTAATGGCTGAGGGATCTATAGCCCCATTCCTCCTTCTCCTAAAAAGAAAAGCCCTTTAAGTGGAATGATGGCACCATGAATTAGTTTTATTACTTCTTTTGTTTATTTGTTTTTTATGTTTTGAAGACAGGGATCTCATCATGTAGGTCTAGCTGTCCTGGAACTCTGTGTAGACCAGGCTGGCCTCAAATTCACAGAGATTTGCTTGCCACTGCCTTTCAAGTGCTGGGATTAAAGGCATGTGTCACCATGCCTGTCTAGTTTTATTATTTCTTTATAAAATAATTTCTGTTTCTCCAAAATAATAATTTTTTTTCCCAATGTTTCATCTGAGAAGGAAATTGTCAAGGATATGGAAACTGGTTTGTGGTACCATAGAAAAATAACTAGATTCAGCAGGAAAAACTTCATTTGTAGAAAATAAAACACATACTGTTCACTACTTTTGGGTTAATTATTACAGAGGACAGAATAGAACCAATAGCAAGTCAGACCTTTCCAATAGATGATTATAATCTCTAAAGAAGTTGATTGTAGACTGGACATGGTGGTATGCTCCTTTAATCCCAGCACTTGGGAGGCAGACACAGGCAGATCTTGTGAGTTTGAGGCCTGCTTGGTGTACCTAGTAAGTTCCAGGCAGGACAGCCAGAGCTACGTAGTAAAACCCTGTCTCAAAAAAATGAAACCAAACTCAAACAAACAAACAAAAAAGCCCACAACCGCCCCTCCCCCCCAAAAACCAACAAACCAAAAAACCCCCCAAAAGTTAAGATGATGAAGAACAGGTTAAGTGTTGAGTGATAAAGGACTCTTGGGCCCTTTGCTGATGAACTTAACAGTGGCTCTGGACGGATCTTCAGCATTTGAGTTGTAGGTGTCAAAGTGCACCAGTCATTCTGTCTTGTTTAATGCTTTTTAAGGAAGTCGATACTCAGTAAATTTAAAATTTGCTGTCAGTTATATAACACTGAGTGGATTTTGTGCTTTAGTTGCCTTGGTTGTCTTTCCTTTTAGGAGTGATGAGAACTTTGTTCATAAAGAACTATTTCAGAAGAATAAAGTCACTATTCTGTATCTGGTCATTTCCATGTTGATTTTCAGGTCTTTTTGGCTCATCACGGGTGCAGTATGTCATAGATCCCGCAGTGAAAATTGTGTTTCTCAACATTGACCCTTCCATTGTAATGACTTATGATGCTGTTCAGAATGTGCATTCTGTGTGGACGCTCCGGAGGGTAAAGCCAGAGGTGAGGTGACTAATCCTGCTTCTTCCTGTGAGAGATTGTGAACCCTGAACACTTGCACATTTTTTAGGTCAATTGAGTTTCCTTGGTAAAGAGCAAATACTGCATTTAAAAAAAAGATTTATATATTTTATGTATGAGTGCTCTATCTGCGTATACACCTGCAGCCAGAAAAGGGCACCAGATCTCATTATAGATGGTTGTAAGCCACCATGTGGTTGCTGGGAATTGAACTCAGGACCTTTGGAAGAGCAGCCAATGCTCTTAACCTCTGAGCCACCTCTCCAGCCCCCAAATACTGCATTTTTAGTAGCTGCGGTCTACCATGCATTTTCAAGGAAGTTGCCTCGTTATACTAATTGCTTTATTTTTCCTGTTTGTTTTGACTTAAGGAAGAGAATGCTGTTTTAAAGGTCCCTGAGCAGGCAGGGAGCCTGCAGAGCACAGCCACTAGCAGCTCCCTCACAGCACACCTCAGAAGCCTCTCCAAAGGCGAGTCCCCTGCAGCGTCGCCTTTCCAGAATTACTCCTCCATTCACAGCCAGAGCCGCTCCACCTCCTCACCCAGCCTGCACTCTCGGTCACCTTCCATTTCCAACATGGCGGCTCTAAGGTGGATGCCTTTCTTTGTTTTAAACAAGATGTCATGAAGCAACAGATACCTGCTTTTTTAGCTCTCTTAGGTTTTGAAGAAATTAAGTTTCTATTGACAGCTCCCGGATAGTTTTTAGGGCAATAAACATAAACACAGTTATAGCTACCTTAAGAATTCTAAATCTGTGGTGGCGCACGTCTTTAATCCCAGCACTCGGGAGGCAGAGGCAGGCGGATCGCTTGTGAGTTCAAGGCCAGCCTGGTCTACAAAGTGAGTTCAAGGACAGCCAGGGTACACAGAGAAACCCTGTCTGGAGAAAAGCAAAACAAAACAATACCAAAGTCCATGATGCCCGAGTGTTTTGTATCATTTTTAGAACCTGATTATGCTTTTGTGAGGTTGCTTTGTTTCTCCCATGAGCTGGCAGCACTCGGATGAACACTTAATTCTACAAATATTTTGTTATTTTTTTACCTTAATTTATGATAGTTTGTTTTGTTTTGAACAGGAGTTACAGACAGCTGTGAGCTGCCATGTGGGTGCTGGGATTTGAACCCAGGTCCTCTGGAAGAGCAGTCAGTGCTCTTAACCGCTGAGCCATCTCTCCAGCCCCTAGTTTGTTTTGTTTTTGATAGTTGATATGTACACCTGCCTACATGTCTTTTCGTTGACATAGATGCACATAGATGATGCTGTGTGGACCCAGTTTTGCTAGTTTGTATGTCTGGAGGTATAGCCACATACTTTATACCTTTGTGAATAATGAATAATGGAACCATTTATTTTTTGAAGAATAAAATAGACTCATTTTCAGCTCTAAATGAATATGATATATGCTATGTATAATATATAGTATATATTATATATATTTATTTAAAGATAGAGCCTCTGTGTACCCCTGGCTGTCCTTCTGTCCTGGAACTCAATATGTAGATCAGGCTGGCCTAGAACTCAGAGAGATCTGCCTGTCTCTGCCTCTCGAGTGCTGGAATTAAAGGCTTAGTTCTCTATGCCTGGCATGAGTGCGTTTTAACACGAGTTCTAAATAAAGCTGTAGGCTGTCATAAATACATGAAGACAAACCATAAATAGCTGTTTAATTCTGAAAGTGTCTGTAAGTGGGATTGTAGCGTAAGCACTTGCTGTGTGTATAGGATTGGAGGCGGGGCCTCGGTGTGTGCGTAAGCTCAGGCTGCTCATAGTGACGCGCTCCCCCCCCCTCTGCTTACTTTGCAGCCGTGCTCACTCTCCTGCCTTAGGTGTACATTCTTTCTCAGGCGTGCAAAGATTCAACCTTTCAAGCCACAATCATTCGCCAAAGAGACACAGTGTTTCTCATTCTCCCAGTGGCAGTTTCAGTGACTCGTTTTTGGCACCAGAGACAGAGCCAATTATTCCTGAGCTGTGCATTGACCATCTGTGGACTGAGACACTTCCTAATATAAGGTTTGGTGGATATAATTTTATGTTCAAAGAAAGATATTACTAATATTTTTGGAAAATATTTGATGTTATGCCTGGTGGCTCAGTGGTAGAGTGCTTGTCAAATATGTGTGAATTTTTTTGTTTTCTTTTTTGTTTTGTATTTTTTCAAGAGAGTGTTTCTCTGTGTATCCCTGGCTGTCCTGGAACTAGCTCTGTAGACCAGGCTGGCTTTGAACTCACAGAAATCTGCCTGGGTCTGCCTCCTGAGTGCATGTGTGAAAAATTTTAAGGCATCATTCAACATCAGTTATGGTATTAACACATATTAAACTATATAGAGATACACATTTATACCACATTAATTTTAAGAGAAGAAATTATTGATACTGAAGTGATTATAAAAATGTTTTGTCATCCAATATTTTTAATCTCTTGATTTGAGGTGTCTGAAGTTTGGGGGCAAAACACCTAGTTCTGTAGTGTCTTAGGGTTCTTCTATAGCTGTGAGAAGACACCATGACCCTGGCAGCATGTCTGAAGGAAAGCATCTAATTGGGGCTGGCTTACATTTCAGAAGGTGAGCCCATCATCATGTTGATGGGAAGCAGACAAGCATGGTGCTGGAGCAGTAACTGAGAGCTTTACACCCTGATACACAGGCAGCGGGCAGTAAAAGAGCAAGATACTTTGAGGTTTCAAAAGGAGGCTTTTGAACCTCAAAGCCCATCTCTAATGATGCACTTCCTCCAACAAGGCCACACTTAATCCTTCCCTGAAAGCTCATCAACTGGGGACTGAATGTATAAATTTGAGCCTGGGGTGGGGCAGTTTTATATAAACTACCATTTGTAGATTCAATAATTTGAGATTTTATAGCAGTTTTTAGTAAATTTTTAGAAAATATTTATTTTATGTATATGAGTGATCTATGTTCATTCACACCAGAAGAGAGAATCAGATCCCATTATGGATGGTTGTGAGCCACCATGTGGTTGCTGGGAATTGAACTCAGGACCTCTGGAAGAGCACCCAGTGCTCTTAACCATTGAGCCAGCTCTCCAGCCTGTTTTTAGTAAATTTTATCTTTGTGTTATGTATCAGCTCTACTTTTGAGAAATAATGCTTATCTTTTTATGATCTCATTGGTAATAGTTTTTTAACCACATGCCAGTGTGTGTGCAGTTTAGGGACTGTCCAACAGGTCGCTGAAGATAATGATACTGGACTGCTTACTATCCTGCAGGCAGGGGAAGATGAGGACAGTAGGCAGCTGTGATCCAAAAAGCAGTTGAGAGTGAGAGTGTTTTGCTATGTGAGGGGAGGGGACAGGCCGATAAGGAAGAGGTATGAGAGAGTGATTTTTTTTTTTTTTTTAGGCCTGCTTACATGTGTTTACTAAACACAGAAACAGCAGAACAAGTTGTATGCGTGATTGAGACAAGAGAGGCTGATTAGGATTTAAAGAGCGTGAGTAGCGAGTGGAAGTTTTGTGGTCCCTGGAGGGCCTGTGGATAAATTTACAGGAGTTCTGTTAGTTCTGGACTCGTTAGGTGATGATGGATATGTGTAGTATAGGCCTTTTCCCAGGCAGGGTTTTTAAACATTCATTCAGTTTTCATATTAGTCCATATAACTGAGTGGTATAGAAGGCAAGGGATTCAGGATTTGGGAGGTGGATGGTGAGAGACAGAAATAGAAGTCAGGTGGGAGTAGCAACGGGGCATCACAAACATGCAAACATTTCAAGAAGAAAGGAGCGCCAGTATTTCCAGGCACTGGTGCTGTTTGGCCCTGACTGTTGACCTCAGTGAGAGGTGTGTCCACAGCAGTCAGGTCATTTGCCTTAGGCTTTAGCAGTGGTAGGGAAGTGTGGTTCAAAAGGGAAATGGGAGGTGAAGCAGAGGGAGTGTTTTCAGAAGCTGTCCAAGGGTGTTTTGTGTTCACTGAATGACGTAATGAAGAATAGACTCTGATTTCACCCAAATTTGTTGCTTTATATATATAAAAGCTGAGTGGGGTTTTTTTTTTTTTTACCTGTCCACATAATCCTAACCCCGACCCTAAACCTGAGTAAAAATGGTTGTGTGCTAGATTAAAAAAAAAAAAAAATTCTTATCCCTTTTTTTTTTTCCCTGTGTGTGTGTGTGTGTGTGTGTGTGTGTGTGTGTGTGTGTGTGTGT
>CAJQZJ010014957.1:5235622-5271746 GCA_907164525.1 Lophiomys imhausi
TGTGTGTGTGTGTGTGTGTGTGTGTGTGTGTGTGTGTGTGTGTGTGTATGTTTGCATGTATAGTTACATTGGTGTGTACATGTGAAGGTCTGGGATGATATCGGAGTCTTCCTTGATTCTCTTACACCTTATTTATTGTAGCAAGGTTTCTCTGTTGAATCCAGAATTTATTAGTCTGACTAGCCATCCTGTTCCTGGGACTCCTTGTCTCTGCTTTCTGAGTGCTGCCACACTCACCTGACATTTAATTGGGTTCTGGGAACTCAAATTCCAGTCTTCACATTTGCATGGCAAGTGCCTACTAGTTGTGCCATCTTCCCAGGCCTCCATTTAACCCTTCATATCATCCTTTTTAGGCTATAGTCCTAGAATAAGACTTTTACCATGAGAGTACTTGAATAGGGGTATACTCAAACATTGAACATATACAGAAAGGACATGATGGATATAAGAGGGAATCTGAGGAAGCTGGAGAGATGGCTTAGTGGTTAAGAACACTGGCTGCTCTTCTAGAGGACCCAATTCCCAGCACCCACATGGCAGTTCACATCTTCTGTAACTCTAGTTCCAGGGGATCTGACAACCTCACACCTATGCACATAAAATAAAATTAAATAAAAGAAAAAAAAAAAGGGAATCTGAAAGTGGAAAGTTGTAGAAGTGATACTGGGTCACAGATACAGAACATGGAGTTTCCGTGTCAGGGTTAGTGTTTGATCCAGGAAGTATTTAGTCTTCTTTAGGATGTTTTCAAAGATTTTTAAGTTATTGAGGTAGATTTTTGGACTAATACTGACAGTTTATTAATGTGTCTACTTCAGAGAGAAAAATTCTCAAGCCTCAAAGGTGTTTATAACGACTGACCTGTGTGGACAGAAGTTCTTGTGCTTTTTAGTGGAGGCTCAACTTCAATTACGGTAAGTGTTTCTATTTCCCGTTGTCTCTGAACGGGAAATTTAGGTCTGGTTACTTCTCTCCCTTTCTGTTTGTCTTATGTAACCTTATTGAAGAAGTAAGATACATATCATAAGGCTAACTTGCAGTAAGTGCACAGTTTCATGTTTGTAGTAAATTTATAGAGCTGTGTAGTCACCAACCACCACAGTTCAAGTTTGAACATTTCTACCACCATGGAGAGTCCCTCTGCCATTTGCAGCTAGTCTTGCCTCAGGCAGTCATTTGTGGGGGCTTTCTGTCTTGTCCTTGAGTTTTCTCTGGATATTTTGCATAATCTATTGTAGACGTAGCTTTTAAACTGTATGTATTAATATCTACCAGCACCTACCACCTCACCAACCCTAAAAACTTTAGAAGGATGCCAGTCCTCAAGCTCAGGTCCTTTGAGAGCAACTAGTCAGCTGTCTGTCTGCAGGAGCACTTCGATAGCAGTCATTCAGTGGTCACTCGGCATGGTGCCGGCCACCGCTTCCCTTCAGCTTGGGCTTGAGGCCTCCTAAATCAGCCTTGGCGTCTGTCTGGGCTTTGCCACACCCTCACGGGGACGGGCTGGGCTCCTGTCTGTCTTCTTAGCCTCCCCTCATTGGGTTTGCTGAGGCTGGCATGACAGTCTTAAGACTTGTTTCCTCTTGTTTCCATGTTCAGCTGTGTAAAGTTTCAGGAGAGTAATGACAAGACCCAGCTCATCTTTGGCTCTGTCACCAACGTCCATGCAAAGGACGCAGCACCGGTGCAGGTGAAATGGCTGTGTTTTATCAGACTTTCCTGGAAATGACGTTAATTTACTCAGAACATAAGAGATTTTGTTGTGCTTTTTTTAGAAGATAGACACCATGTTGGTACTAGAAGCTAACGGGAACTTGGTGCTGTACACTGGAGTGGTTCGGGTATGTTGAAAGCAGTGCTTCATGCTTTTGGTAAAACTGCCTCTGTCATTTACAGTTGGCTCTGCTTCTGTGCAATTTGGCAGAAGATTCTTGTGGAAAATGAAGCTAATTGGAAGCTAGTCCTCATTTGGACTAGGGTTCACCATTAAATGCAGTGATATTATGCACCTGTCACCACCACACGGAAGACATTTATATTGTATAGTAGAGTCTTAGAAACCGGTTTGGGAATGGAAGATGAGCAGCTTTGGGAAGAACAACATTGTTGCAGTATTTCATTATACTAAATGTTATATATATTGGTTGCAGCCTCCTTTTTAACATTTGTCAAATTTAAAAATATATACTTAAGAATATATACGTGTTGTGGTGCATGCCTTTAATCCCAGCACTCGGGAGACAGAGGCAGGCGGATCTCTGTGAGCTCAAGGCCAGCCTGCTCTACAGAGTGAGTCCAGAACAGCCAGGACTACACAGAGAAACCCTGTCTCGAAAAAAAACAAAAAACAAACAAACAAAAAATGCACACACATATACATACATACATACACACTTAAGCCGAGTGTGGTGGTGCTCACCTGTAATCCCAGCACTTGGGAGGCAGAGGCAGGTGGATTTCTGTGAGTTTGAGGCCAACCTCATCTGTATAGTGAGTTCTAGAACAGCTAGAGCTACATAGTGAGACCTTGTCTCAAGCAATCATAAATAAATAAATAAATAAATGCTTAATTTGAGGAACAATGAAGGAAATGTATTGCCAGTTTCTCTTTTTTCCTATTAAGCTATTATTTGTTTTTAAGACAGGGTCTCACTAAGTAGCACAGGTCTTGGGACCCCCCCCCCCCCCCACACACACACACACACACACACTCACACTTCTCCTGTCAGTAGGTTTATTATGTTCTCCTCTGAATGTAACTGCCATCTGCTTCCCAGCTCACTGTCCTCACTTTTCCAGTAAATTGCCCTTGATTTTATTGTTAGTTTTTATACTTGTGTATGTGTCATGAAAGAACAGTTTGTTTACTTTTCTTTGTTTTTGAATTTTTATATAAAGGGTTATAAATACGACTCTTGAGATGTACTTTATGAAATTTTATATACCATCTTGACTGTATTAACATCTTTTTCCTGTTTTTTTGCAAAAAAGTTTCCCGAATTAAACAAAAGATTTTATATGTAGGTATTCACAGTTGGCTGATAGAATTTGAAAGGTTGTTAAATGTGCATTTTGTTTTTCAGTTGTGTTTAGTGAGCATGAACTTCAACATATGTAAAGAACTTTTAGCTCATGTGCCTAAACATTATTCAGGATATGATCTATTCACTGACACCTTCCCCCTCATCTTTTTATTGCTCAAAGGTGGGGAAAGTTTTTATTCCTGGACTTCCAGCTCCTTCCCTGACGATGTCCAACATGATGCCTCGGCCTAGTACCCCGCTTGATGGTGTTAGTACTCCCAAGCCTCTTAATAAACTTCTTGGATCAATGGATGAGGTAAGAAGTAGATTAGGTCTTGTCAAACGTTAATCATGTTTTAAAGAAGTTTGGTCAAGTGGTAGTTCTTTTCATGGTTAACTTAATTTTAGGTACTATTCATAGATACATGTTTTCAAGCACAAATGATGGTTACTACATGTGTGATATGAGAGGTGTTCTTTGAAGATTTGGAGAGGTGAAAATGATATATTAAAAAAATGAGATCTCACAATTTCCCAGGATGTAGTAGATGTGTGGTCTGCATAAGAAATCAAAAATTTGGGTAGCCTATTGAGAATTATAAGTTAGGCTAGAGAGATGGTTCAATGATTAAGAACTGGCTGCTCTTCCAGAGGACCTGGGGTCAATTCCCAGCATATGGCATATCACAACTGTAATTCCACTTCCAGGGGATCTGGAATTCTTATACCAATGCATATAAAATAAAATTAAATAAATTATTTAAAAAAAACAGTCATTAGTGAGAAACAGAAGGTGTGAATGATCCTCCATTCACGATGTTTGGAGGCATGTCACTGCTGGCCTGAATCTTGAGGGTAAGGAGGGTTAATAAAGACTTTTCAGGACAAAGCATGAACACAGGAGAGTGCAAAAGACTTTCTGAGGCATCACATGTAGCCCATGCTGGCCTCAAACTTGCTGTATAAACTCAGGTAAATTTGAGCTCCTGATGCCCCTGCCTCCTCATCAGTGCTAGGATTGCAGGTATGTACTACCATATCTGGCTAGAAGATCTTGTAATTGGTGTATCTCCATCTCTAACACTTGAGCTCAAGACTCAGCAGATCTGTGGAATGAGTAAGTAGTGTGTTGGGTAGGGCAGAGCAGAGAGTAGGATGATAACAAATAATAATAATATTATTTACTGCATGCTTGGCACTGTCTATTTCAGTATTTTCCTATTGAAACAACTGCACTCACTGGGAAGATACTTAGTCCTCACTTTATAGGTGGATACACAGCTACATGGAGCTTAGTTGTCCAAATTTAGAAAACTGTTAAGTGGTAAACTGGGAACAGCACCCTACAACATGCTTTGAAAAAGATGGACAAAAAGACAGTGCTGAGTGCAGCTCCCCTGGCCTTACTGTAGGCCTGTGAGAAATTTCTCTATCCATTATTTGTTGTAGGTGGGTTTTTCTTAGCATTGAAGGTAGGAAGGCCAAGTGAAGTCTGTGTTAGTATATAAGAGATGAAGAGGATCTGAGCTCAGTGTACGTGTGCCAAGGAGGAGAGACTTGACAGGCCTGGACAGGTGTAGATGATAGTGTGTTGGCAGGCAGTGTTTGCTCTCTTAGGCTACTGGGAGCCACTGGGGAATGAGGCTGCTTTCTGTGAGTCACGTAGGCTGCTACCTGAGCTCACCAGGCTAGAAAGAAAGACAGGACATTTGAAGGACATCATAATGTGGATGTGTATGGATGGTGTTGGTCATATGTTTCTGTAGTGTTATGTGAAGAGCTGCTGCAGGTTTGTCATTTCTGGAACACAGTGATCAGAACCATCAAACCATATGCAAAATACAGTTCCTTATCTTTAATTCTCAATAAGTCTTTCATCTGTGTTGTGTTGTGATTTTTTGTAGGTGGTTCTGTTGTCTCCAGTTCCAGAATTGAGGGATTCTTCAAAACTTAATGATTCTCTCTACAATGAGGATTGCACTTTCCAGCAGCTTGGAACTTTCATTCATTCTGTGCGAGACCCTGTTCATAACAGAGTCACTCTAGTAAGTCCTCCTTCAAGGGGGGGGAGTAACTGACTGAATGTCATTTGCCTGGTACTTCTCATTTGGCAACATGTAAAATTATGTGTGAGAATGAAAATGAACATTCTCATGACTTTAAACATTTCTTATGGTTATATGATGTGTGGGGGGGGGCTTATGTATGCATGTGGTCAGAGGCCCTTCATGAGGGTTGTAAGAATTGAACACAAGTTGCCAGCCTCTCAAGATAATTATTTTTAACTGCTGAGTTACTTTGCTATTCCTGTATCTTGTAGTTTTTAAAACATACCATCATTTTGTACTATTTTACTTTAATTCTATTGTTATTTTCTGAGATTTCTATATTAAACATTTACTAAACCCCATCCCCCACAGAAGAGCTGTGGGGAGTCAATGGTTTCTGGGGAAGGGAGGGTCAGTTTCCTTTAAGGGTGTGACCCTGGCCGGATGACCACCCATCAGTGGATTGCTCCACATCCAAGAATTTATGGCTAGCACAAATTGGACTTGATGGGTTGTTAAGAAAAAGAGAAGACAGGAAGTTGGGGGTACGGAAGTAGGATTTGGGAGGAGTTAGTGGGTGGAGTTGTAAGGAGACTGATAAAAAGACATTGTATAAAATTCTCAAGTAATTAATAAAAGTATTTAAAAATTTTATTTAAAACAAGCACATTTCATCCATCAGTTGCATATTGCCATGCCTTAGTCTTTTTGGTGAAAGTCACTTTTAGACGATAGTATCTCGTAGTATTTGTATAAAAACACTTTATTCAAACAATTTTTGAAAGGATTGTGCAAAAATACATATTTAGTTAGAAGCATTCACTTCTCATTGAAAAATATAGCAATTTATTTTATTGGATTTTGCTTTGACAGGCAGATAGTAGTATAAATTAACTATTTTTTAAAAAAGCTTTTAAAGACTTAGAATGCTTAAGCTGTCCTTTTTTTTCTTGCTTTCATTCTTTCACTAGGAACTGAGCAATGGCTCCATGGTTAGGATCACTATCCCTGAAGTGGCCACCTCGGAGTTAGGTACTATGTGTTTCAGTTTGATTTACCACACAGTTGGTGGAGACGGTTTGTGTTACTTGTGAGTGTGAGCATGTGCCCTGTGTGTGTCTATGCATCACATGAATGCAGTACCTGTGGAAGCCAGAAGAAGACATCGGGTCCCTTGGAACTAGAGTTACGGATGGTTGTGAGTTGCTGTGTGGGTGCTACAAATTGAACCCAGGTTCTCTCCAATATCTGGTTTATTCTCATTTTGTTTTCAGCTGTAACATACTTGCCTTTTTAGTTTTCTAAGATTCATTGCCATTTGTTGCTAGTGTTTGCGGTGTTTGTGCTCGTACAGCAGATTGATGAGGAGAAGGCTGTGCTTCTAAAGGTGGAGCCAGTGACAGTGATGGAGGGGAGGGAACAAGAAACACTGCTACTGTCTGGAGTTACTCCCGATAGCAGGTCCATACTGTTTACAGCAGGCAGTAGTGCTCTTGGCTCTCTCAGTTGTAACTGATGTTCATACCAATGACTTGTAATCACTAGGAATACCATATATAGCATTTGCCCTAATCCATTTATGGCATGGTGAGGGGAAATATTTTAGAAACTAAAAGTTGCAGTTTTAGTTGACAGAAATTTTCACTCATTTAGAACATCTTGCAGTGTCCCCTAAGCATTCCTATTGGTAGGTGCCTCTGTTACATGTATCAGGATTTAATCAGTATTTCATGTAATTTTCTTGGTGTAGAAAAGTAAATTTCTTGGTGTAGAAATTATATATTTTTCAGAGTAATCTTTATTGTTCAAACTAGGGCAGTTTTGAGAGTGAGCAGGAGAAGTTGTTTATCGGAGCAGTGAGTATAATCAGGACCACCTCAGGTGAGGTGGGCTGTCTACTCACCTTTCCAAAATTGGAGCTCTAGTACATGCCTTTAATCCCAGCACTTGGGAGGCAGAGGCAGGCGGATCTCTGTGAGTTTGAGGCCAGCCTGGTCTACAAAGAGAATGCAGGACAGCCAGGGCTATTAGAGAAACCCTGTCTCGAAAACCAAAAAAACAAAAACAAAATCAGGGCTCTGACAGTGTTCCTGTGAGGCTGTTGAATTCAGTAGTTGGTTTAAAGTGATGGACATTGATGAGGTAATGTTTGTACTCGATTGGCTCCTTAATGACAGTTTTCTCTAGTGGCTGGCCTTGACAGTAGCAATTTGAGTCTTTCCGTTTAAAAATACATACATTTTAAAATACATACATAGAGAAAATACATACATAGAAAGCATACTAAAATCAGTGTTTGCTTTTAATAGTACAAACGTGCCTACAAGCAATTAAGTTCATCCTGCCAAAAGAAATAGCAGTTCAAGTGCTCGTGAAGTGGTACAGTGTCCACAGTGCTCCCGGGGGACCCGGTTACCACTCAGAATGGAGTTTATTTGTGGTTTGTCTCTTGAACATGATGGGTTATAACACAGACCGCTTAGCATGGACCCGAAGTGTAAGTAAATAATTGTTTTCATTTATCCTCTGTGAATGTAGTGCTTGTGTAACACCGAGAGGACTTAGCATACAAACTAAATAACAGATACGCCTTATTCATAATGTTGGAATAATACTAAGGCTATTAAATTCATGTTTCATGCATTAGCTACTCAGTAGGTTTTGAGTCTTTATAATGTGTTAAAGCACATTTTACTTTCTTTTTGTCTTTTTTAAAAATCAAGGTCTTGCTGTGTGTGTAGCCCAGACTGGTCGTGAATTCACCACGTTCCTGACTTTACCTTCCAAGTTCTGGGATTGCAGTCATGGGGTACTAACGCCAGATTTTGACTGTTCCTCAGTTCTTTGTAAAGTGAAGAACTGAGTAGCGCTCTCGGTTGTGCTCTCGGTTGTGCCAGTAGGTGAATCAGAGAGCTCACAGACGTGTGCTTTGCTCTTTGAAGTGCTTCAGTCTGAGAATGCTTTGGTGCTGTGAAGCTGTGTGCTGCACTCTGGCTCTGAGGCCTTTTTTTTGTAGGACCTTCATACATGACTTGCAGAATCACCAGCAGAGTGCCTTCATCGTGGTGTGTTCATTCTTGTGGAGATCATTCTCTAGACAGCCATGCTTGGGACAAAACTCAGATGTACTCGCTTATATGTTTTGACCTCGTGGCTAGTAACTCCATTAAAAAAAAATAGAGCTTTTTTTCTTCATTATGAAAGTGTATATTCTTGCTGAGGAAGATTTGAGAAATGGAGGAAGAAGCAAGCAATTATCCCCCTACTCCTCGGAATAGCTGCTCTAGACACTTTTATGGTGCCTTTTACATAAAAATGGTCCTGATAGAAAATGTTCATAGAACCCTTCCATTTTATCACATCTAAACAAATAACTAATATTTGGGCCTTATTGGAAAAGTTTTCTAATTTTGAGTTATTTGCCATTGGTTTTTGTTTGTTTGTTTTTTTACATAAATTACTAATCATGTATCTAGTTATTTCTCAAGAAATAAATCTTTGTAAGATCAGGCCAGATAACATTTAGAAGGAATGTGCAATCAGCTTTCTTGCTAGCACTGTTTAGATGCGCCCTTTACCACATTGACTGTCAGCACTGCAGTGGCCCTTTGCCAGATCAGAACAGTAGTATCTGGTCTTTGTGCGGGGGGGGGGGGGGGGATGGCTTTCTTTTTCAGGTTCTCACTGGTCAGTTAGTAATAAAGTGTAACTCTCGAGGTTTTGACTAGCTAATTGTAGCTTTCCGCTTGTATTTGGTCCCTTCCCAGCTCAACAGCCTGATAAAGTCAGGTCATGTTAGTTACTCCTTTGGCTTAGAATAATCCAGGGACTTCTGTCTCCTTCTAGATAAGCCATGGACTTGCACTGTGTCCTGTGACCTCAACCTCCTGTACTTTTCTGCTCTCTTTGTCATTTCTGCCAGCCACCCTGATCTCTGTTCTGCTCCCATGCTTTCCAAGTATGGTCTGCTCTTAGACTTCCACTTATTTCCTTTACAGAAAATGCTTCTTTCTGGCAAGACATCGAGGGCCCATCAGTTGTCATCCCAGTGTAGCTTCCCCTGTCTGTTCCATGTACACTTGTTCCTTTTCTACTTGCCCATTTGGCCTTTTCCATTAGCATATCTGTTGAGTATATTTTCACTTACCTCAGTGTCCTTCCTTGCTCTACTGGAGTGTAAATGCTAGGGAGGCAGGCAGTTGTGCTCAGTTTTGTTCACTACTCCGTCCTGTGGCTCATGGCTTAGATGAGTGCTCCATGAACAGTTACTTGAGTGACTTTATATCTATGAAGTGCACGTTGAAGGAATTGCCTTTGTAGTTTACTTGAGAGAAGTTTTCCAGCGAGAACAGGGCTGGCTTTCAATCTAATTAGTTGTAGTGCGGCTGTTGTGTCCTCCTGTTTTTCCGCGCTTTTTCACATAGAAAAGAGTGAGAGATTTAAAATTATAACTAAGTATCCTTTGGCTTTTTGTAGGTTGTGTTGTTGTTGTCTTAGGGTGGAGCTTGTTGTAAGCTTTGTGCCCTTCTCGCAGAGTACTTAGTGAACTAGCTCATCCCACATTTTCATATTGTGGGAAGGACTGAGCACACACCCTTTTGTAAAGAAAGGCATAGTCTACTGACTTCCATGTTTCATGATGGTCTGAGGTGAGAAGAAAATCTCTTTAAAAACCAGATGTATCTTAGTATATGCCCAAGCTGGTCCTGAGCAGTACTCAAGCAACTCTCTTGCCATAGCCTCTCTAGAAACTAAAACAGGACGTTTGCAGGACTACCTAGTTTCAAAGTCAGTTCTCAAGGCCAGATTATTTTGACTTTTATTAAAAGGGTCCCACATTTAATTTATGTCATCCTTTTTTTAAAGATCAAAGCTTGGGATGAAATGGTCCTCAGTGGCCAGTAAGTTTCATAGTGCTTGTTTTCTGTTTGCTTTGTCCAGATATACTTACTGTTCTGTTTTTATTTCTATAACATGGTAGAGAGTGCTAATGACTCCTTTGGTAATCTTTTGTGTAGATGTAATTTGCATCATTAGAGAAGTAGGAGAGAAAAGGAAATGAGCATTACTGTACCTGTAAGCCCTGGCACTGTACTGAATGCTTTACATGCCATTTAGCTCTAAGATCACGTAGAGGAGATTATTACATACTTCCTGGTGGAAAAAGAGTGCTAGTGGCTTTCTTCAGTTTCTGTAATTAGCAGAATGGGTACTGGGATCCTTAAGGTAATTAGTTAATAGTAAAAGTCACGGTTTGGCCGGGCGGTGGTGGGGCACACCTTTAATCCCAGCATTTGGGAGGCAGAGGCAGGTGGATCTTTGTGAGTTCGAGGCCAGCTTGCTCTACAAAATGAGTCCAGGACAGTCAGGGCTACACAGATAAAACTTGTCTTGAAAAACAAAACAAAACAAAAAAAAGTCACGATTTGCCGGGCGTACTTGCGCATGCCTTTAATCCCAGCACTTGGGAGACAGAAGCAGGCAGATCTCTGTGAGTTCAAGGCCAGCCTGGTCTACAGAGTAAGTTCCAGGACAGACAGGGCTACACAAAGAAACCCTGTCTCGAAAAACCAAACTAAACAAAACAAAAAGTAATAATTTTATCTTCTGCCTTGTGGTTATTTTGCAGTTTGACTTTGAAGGATCACTTTCCCCAGTCATTGCACCCAAAAAAGCGAGACCTTCTGATACTGGATCTGATGATGTAAGCATTGTTATTTCCTGCTAATGTTACTGGCTTATGGAGACTTGTACTGATGTCTGATATGCCTATCAATTTTTCCAGTATCTTTTGATTTATTTTAATTCTTAGTGCATTATTTTGAAGGATAGAATCTGTTGCTTTCTGTCATTTATTTTCATCATTATTAAAATCATTATTAAAAGTCATTCTTAAAGACTTATCTTTAATCATCATATAAAAGTATATGTTTCTATAGATGTATATGTTTCTCCATGATTTCATTGTGTACTTGTAGGTATTTATTGGTAGTTGGTCAGCTGTTTCACTGCATTTACTCTTTTATGTAGCATTTTTCTGGTTTAGGCGTAAATGCCTCAGATTTCCTGGAATATTCTGAAGTGGTCCAGAGCACAGGACATTTCAAACTGCCTATGTCACTTGTCACCGTCCTTCTCCCCTTTCCCTCAAGCAAGCCCTGACTTGACATTCTGAGCACGTGTTAGTTGTGTCCGCTGTCAGCGTTGACATAAATCAAATAGCACAGTCTGGTGTGCATAGGTTTCTTCCGTTCAGCAGGATATGTTGGAGTTCCTACGTGGTGGTGTGACTGTTCTCTATTACCCTGTGCTATGGCTGTATTATAGTCTGTTTTGCATTCCTTCTGTTGATGGATGATTGAGGCTGTTTCCAGTTTTTTGTTTTGTTTTGTTTTTTTGAGTGAAGGTGCCTATGGTCCAGAGATGTCGGATCCCCTGTTGGAAATACAAGTGGTTGTGAGCCATCTTATCTGGGTGCTGGGAATCACACTCTGGTCCTTTGCAAGAGTAGTATGTGCTCTTGGCACTGAAGCTCTCTGCCCTGCTGGTTTTTTGTTTGGTTTGCTTTGGTTTTTTGAGACAGTGTTTCTCAGTGTAACAAGCCCTATCTGTCCTGGACTCTTTGTAGACCAGGCTGGCCTCAAACTCACAGAGATTGCCTGTCTCTGCCTCCTGAGTGCTGGGATTAAAGGTGTATGCCACTATGCTCAACCATCCCTGCCATTATTTTCAAGATATGTTATGTAAACAATTACTGTGCTTTTTTTTTTTCTTATTAGGACTGGGAATACTTACTGAATTCAGACTACCATCACAATGTCGAGTCTCATCTTCTGAACAGATCTTTATGTTTGAATGCTTTGGAAATTCCAAAGGGAAAAAGTGAAGATTTTTCTCAGAACCTCAGTCTTGATTCTTCTACTCTTCTCTTTCCTCACATTCCTGCGATTTTCTTTGTTCTTCACCTGGTTTATGAAGAGCTCAAGTTGAACACTTTAATGGGAGAAGGAATTTGTTCACTTGTTGACCTCCTTGTTCAGCTGGCAAGGTAGGTGTTGTTAGGACACCTCAGAGACTTGGTTTCTGCAACATGTCATAGGAACCTCATGAGAAAAGCTCTCCAGTCTTCGGTTCACGGCCCACCACAGCATTGTCTGCAAACCATGAACTGCTGATAAGTAGTTATGTGTGTGCTTGTGGCTTTGCAGGGATTTTTAGTTTTTATCTCAAGATTTGGGGAAAATCCACAGAAGCAAGGTGACTGGCTGGATGGGCTTCTTGTTGTGACCAGCTGCTTGGGCGCACTCTTGTCTCTTGTGTTCTGTAACTGTGCCCACATTTATGTGTTCCTCTCCCTTGGAAAATTGTGGCTATGGATGAAGTGCCAAGTGCTTCTCCTGGTGTGGCGGTGGGGAAACTGTCCCACTTGTGTGTGGCAAGAGTGGCCCTGTTGCCATAACTGCCTTGCTGTGATTTCTGTGCTAGGGGAAGGTGTTTCTCACAGTATAGCACTGTTTGGCACCACACTCCCAAAGTCACTCTTACTGTTGTTTGGACTTTTATGACTCTTGGTGACTACCAAGTTAAAGTTGGCATTGCAGCCTCTTAATTAAGATGCTAGCACATTTTCTGACTTATGTGACCCTGAGGATTCTGAAATACTTTTCTGAAATATGGCATGTTTATTTGATGATCCAGTTCCCTAATGACAGATCATTGCCATCACAAATACCATTTGTAATTTAATTTTTCCAATCCCTGATCATGGCTTTCTGAAATACCTATTTCCTGTCCCTGTAACTATGGCTGGCCTCAAATTTTTGATATTTTTGCCACAGCCCTTCAAGATTTAGGATTTCCAGATGTGTGCCACTGTGTCCTATATTTCCCACATATATATTATTTACTCTTCAAAACTAGTAGTACCCAGAATAGTGGCACATGCCTGTAATCCTGGTGCTTTGAAGACTTCGTTCGAAATAGTGTGTCTGAGGGAGACCATTCTGTTTGAGGGAAAAAAACAAAGCAAAGCAACACAAAATGACCAAGAGGCCTCAGAGGGAGTTAGGTGGTGTCTCTGTTTTCTGGAAGAAAGTACTGCGGTCTGCGGAGGTCACTTGCTGAGACCATACAGCCAGTAAACCACAGGAGGAGCAAGGCAGTGTTTGTTCTCTAGTTTGACCTTCATGAAATTTGTCCAGACAGAAGGTTGAGTGTGTGGCCAGGGACACATGAGGATACTCTACATGTGAAAGCTTTTTCATAACCAGGCGTTTTCAATTGAAGAGTTAACTGAAGGGGCTGCTGTAACAATTGTTCATTTATGTTCTTAATGTTTTAGGGACTTAAAATTGGAGGCTTACATAGATCATTACTACAGAGATTACCCAACTCTTGTCAAAACTACTGGACAAGTGTGTACAATTGACCAAGGTGAGTTTTCACACCACTATAGGTCCTCTGATAAGCTGATTGGCATTTTGTTGTGTCTCTCTCAGGGAAGAGCAGAGGACAGAGTTTTGAATTGGTAACATTTGACCTCTGAGTTGACGTGAGCCATAAGTTCTTTAGTGTGTAGTTAAACCTTTACCCGTTCCAAAGTTTAGATAGACCCTAGTGCTGGAGATGCTAACCTTGATCTGTGTGGTCCAGTTAGTAGCCAATGCTCATACATTTACTTGACTTCAGTTAACAGTAAAAATTTAGGTCCTTAGTGCATTAGCCATATTTAAGATACTTAGTAGTCACATAGGGCTAGTAGTTACCATATTGGGTAGCACAAATGTAAGCCACCTATATCACCACTGTTCCAACCAAGACTTGAACTGAAGGGGCTCAAAGAACAGAGCTGAATTTTTTGTGTACCTTTGTTTTTTCATCTTTATAGAGCTAGACAAAAAAAGTTACATTCTTTAAAAACAATTTAAAATTACTTTTATGTGTATTTTGTGTGCGTGTGTTGCATATGTATATGTATGTGAGTATGCATGTGCCATTACACATGTATGGAGCCTCCTACCATGTAGGCCTAGGGATTGAACTCAGGATATCAGGCTTGGTGGCACGTGTCTTTACTGAGCCATTTGGCCAACTCTTTATATGCTTTGTAAATGGCATTGCTAAATTTCTATTTAGTATGAAGTAAAATAGAAATAATTTAAAATTTTAAATAAGGTAATCAGCTATTGACAAGAATATGACTCATTTATAATAATATTGAAATATAAATCTTACAGTTTGAAATGACAAGTTTTATGACCATCTTTTTTGTCTTAATTTGTGTGTGTAAATATAAACTTATAAACATTTATATAATTTACAGGTGAGGTGGGATTTGTGCATCATCCCTCATTCCTTACTCCTGAGCCCCCAAGTATTTATCAGTGGGTGAGCTCTTATCTGAAGGGCGAAGGAATGCCACCGTACCCTTACCTGCCTGGGGTCTGCGAACGGAGCAAGCTAGTGGTCCTGGTATGTATTTGGAATATTGACCTGATTTATCTTACTTCATTTTCTTTTTCTTTAAATTATCATACATACAATACACATACACACAAATTATAGTAAAATCATAGTTTCTCTCCTCATATAGTTCTATACATTTCAGCAGATAGTTTTATGTAATTACAATTTTAATTAGAGTATTGAACATTTGTAGCACCTCTCTCCAAAATTCCTCTTTAAGTTGTCACATGCGCCACCAGATCCTGGCTTGTGTTGCTGACGGTTCACTGCGTTGCAGTCCCGTAGTTGTTTTATTGGATTGCTGTGTTGGTTCCAGTTTGTAGTGATTATAAGTATAGATACTCTAAACGGTCACACAGGCTTTCACGTCAGCATAAGTTTTCATTTCCTTAGGGGGAGGACTGAGAACTGGGACTGATGGCTGTACACTAAGGGTACACACAGCTTTACAGAAATTGCCAGCTGTTTTCCTGAGCAGCTGTTTGTTCCACATTGCCTTCAGCAGTGTTAAGAGAGTATTTCCTTGGATTCTTGTCCATTATTTGTTATTTCAGTTTGGATGATCTGCAGTCATACCTCATTGTGTTTTTAAATTGCATTTCCTAGTGACTGGTGATGTTTTCAGGTTTCTGCCTGAGGAGTTATTGTCAAAATGAGATTTGCTGCTGCTGTCTCCTGCTTTGTGCTTTGCGTCATTGTTTCATGTTTTTTACATGGCATCTTACCATGTAGACCAGGGTGGTCTAGAACTGGTGATCTTGCCTCACGTCTGGACTGCTGTGCTCCTGGGGAATACTTTAACCCTGACTAATCATGCCTTGCCTTGAGGTTTTCATTACTCTTTGAGCGCTGGTTGTTGATGTGACCATCCCTTTTTTGCGTTTGTGCTTTTGTCAAAAGCCTGTTGACCACTTTTTTTTCAGGTCTGGACTTTGGGGAAACCTTTTTCCTGGTTTATTGCCTTGATTGCTGTGATTTCATAGTGAGCCTTAAGAGTAGATTGTGGTATTCTCTCCATTTCTATTCTTTTTGGAAATTGTCTTAACAGTTTTTTAACCTTTGTCTATTTTATAATTAGTTTACCTGTGGTTATTAAAAGTACTGCTGAAAGCCGGGTGTGGTGGTGCATGCCTTTAGTCCTAGCACTTGGGAGGCAGAGGCAGGTGGATCTCTGAGTTTAAGTCCAGCCTGGTCTACAGAGTGAGTTCCAGGACAGCCAGGACTGTTATACAGAGAAACCCTGTCTCGAAAAACCAAACCAAACAAATAAAAGTCCTGCTGAAATATTTTTCAAAGAAATATTTTTTTGCTTGTTTGTTTTTGAGACAGGGCTTCTGTGTATAACAGTCCTGGCTGTCCTGGACTCAATTTGTAGACCAGGCTAGCCTCGAACTCACAGAGATCTTCCTGCCTCTGCCTGCCGAGTGCTGGGATTAAAGATGTGCCCCATCACGCTCGGCCAAAGAAATACCTTTATTTTTTTAATGCGATTCGTTTTGAATAGTTAATACAAACCTCAGACTTGCATATAGAACCACAGGACATTGGCAGAGTTGGGTTCCTTGCTACATATGCTTCTGTTTCTTGATGTTGGAGCGATATGTGTAGAGCCATTAGGGATCTTTCCAGAAATGGGGTCTGCCCAGGAGCACAAGAGACTCCTACTGCTTTTAGCTCCTCTTTTGAAAGCTAGAAAACGATAACTATCCTTTCATCTTACCCTTCTTTGTTATGTTCTGTTCTACTTCACGTTGAACAGGACTTTCTCAGCCCTCCATGGCTCCAGGTAGGCATACACAGGGTGGTTCTATGTTGTTTTTTAAAGTCATATATGTAATCATCACCACCATCTTTGTCCAGAACTTTTTCATTTCCCCGTCTTAGTTTCATTTCCTGTTTCTGTGATAAACACCCTGAGAAAAGCAACTTAAGGGAGAGAGGGCTTGTTTGACTCTCAGTTCCAGGTTACAGTCTATCACTGGGCAGACGTCAAGGTGGCAGGAAATTGAAACAGCTATTCACACCACATTCACAATCAATAGCAGAAGCCAGTGAATTAATGCATGTGTGCTTAGTTTGTGCTCTCATTTTATATGGGCTGGGATCCTCCACCTAGGGAATGGTACACTCAAAATTCATCAGTTAACATAATCACGAGAATCCCTCTGACATTCTCAGAGGCTAACCTTAATCTGAACATTTACAAGTGTACCCAAAAGCCTTCCTCCTAGATGGTGAGTGGACAGTACTTCATACTGTAGACTGGCCTGGACCATGCACCATTAAACAGTAATTTTCTATTCCTCTTCCCTTTGATTCCCAGTAACCTCTGTTCTGGTTCTCTGATTTTGCCTAATTTATGTACCTCCTGTTGGAGTATTGCTACACCCTTTTGAGGTTTTGAGTGATTTTTAGAGATACTTATAAATAATATTGTAGCCTCATGGTTAATAACAACTGTCTTTCAAGACAGTTAACATCTTGAAATAAGTGTGCGGTGGTTCAGTAGTGTAGTAGATGTGTTTGTGTCGCCCTCCACCTTTGTTGATCAGAGGCCTTATATTTTAAAGAATTACCTCCTGGGGCAGGAGAGGTGGCTCTGGGGTGAAGTGTTTGCCATGGAAGTATGGCTAGCTTGGGTCCCCAGAATCCATGTAAAGCTGGATGTTGTAGTGTCTATCCATACATACTACAGGAAAAGTGGGAGGCAGAGATGGAGGATCCCCACAAGCTTGCAGGCCCTGGTTTACATACACAGCAGTGAGTAAGAGCCCCTGCTGGGGCGTAGGGGGTGCAGCTGGAGAGATGGCTCAGTGGTGAGGATCACTTTGCTGGTCTTTCAAAAGCACCCATCACTCAGAGACACCACAAACCAGGTGGAAGACAAGAACCAACATCTGAGTTTGTCCTCTGACCTTCACATGTGTGCCGTGCCGTACACATGTCCATACTCACACATGAACACTCATCAGGAATATACATGCACATATACACCAAACACATTGTGCAGAAATAATTTTCTAGTGGGTGATGTTAAGTCATTTAAACTGTTTTATAATGTTTCTTGGTATTGATTTTTAGTAAATATGTTTCTAAACAAATTAAAGGCTAAATGAGATACTTGTGTATAGTTACCACTGTTAGGTACTATTAGGATATGAATAGGTACCTGTAAGGATCACTAAAAGCATGAGGGTATGGAGAAACCAAAACTCTGACTATTCTTTTGGGAATGTTAAGAATGCTCCAAAAATTTTGTAAATTTTAACATGTATTTACCATAAGCCAAAACAAGTTTACTTTCTGATATGAAATATATGACTACACAAAGACCTGAAGCATGAAGCAGTTTTCTTATAACTGATGGAAACTGGGAATAGCCTATGTGTCCATCAATTAAAAAAAATTGAAATCATTAATTTTATTTTGTGTGTGTGGGTCTTTCGCTTGCAAGTATACTTTGCACCATGTGTATGCAGTACCCATGGAGGCCAGAAGAAGACATTGGCTCTCCTAGAACTGGAGTTACAGATGGTTGAACGTTACCATGTGGGTGCTGGGAATTGAACCTGGGTCCTCCGGAAGACAAACCAGTGCTCTTAATCACTGAGCCATCTCTCTAGCCTATGTTCCTCAATTCTCAAGTAGATATAGTAAGTTGGTGCATCTCTGTAACGGATGCTACTCAGTAGTAAAGAAAAACAAGCTATTGTAGCATAAAGAAGATGGAGCTCATGCCTGCTGTGTTGTAAAACAGAACGGGAAGACTCTGCTATTGATCCCGTTCCCATCATGTAGGACTGATGGGCTGGGGGCAGGAGAACAGATGAGTTATTTCTAACATTTGTGTAGAGGGGTTGCTGACAGAACACTAGGGATGTTTGAGGTATGATGTGGCTTTTCTGTATTGGAAGTGGTAGTAGTTACCTGCATATTGTATATCATTTGTCTAGACTTATAGTGTTGTACATCTGAAGTGCATAAGTCTTCGCACATTATGTTTTCCTTCCTTCATTTACTTAAGTGGTTTAATAAGAACAGGTTGTTTTGGTGTGGGGGCACATTCCTATAATCCCAGCACTAGGGAGTCAGAGGCAGGAGGCTCAGCAGCTCAAGGCCAGCCTCATATTCATGGGGAATTTGAGGCTCCTGCAGGCTACATGAGACCCTGTTTCATGTTTCATAGACAAAAATAACCAAAAACAACTGAAAATTAAAAGTGAAAAAACAAGTAACAAGTTCCTTTTCTCCTCTGCAGAGTGTTGCACTCTACATCCTTGGTGATGAGAGTTCTGTTTCTGATGAAGCCTCCCAATATTTATCCAAAGTAACCTTAAGTAAGTTGTGGTGATGCTTTGTTCCCTCCCCAAAAATGTTAAAATGGTCATGAGTGCTTGCCTTAGAGACTACATCTTGCCTCCTTTAATTCTATTCAGTCTACAGCCACAACTGAACTTCAGATACCAGGTTGCTTAAAATTTGGCAGACTTGGCTTCTGTTGCTGGTGTGGCTGTGCAGGACTGTGTGAGTCTACAGAGAACAACTGCTCTTTGCAGCTTTCTGCAGTACTGCTTACTTTATTACTTTTAAAGTTTTTGGTTAATGAATTCTTACTTCCAAATATCTTCTGCATGTTGCTTTTCTTACCAGGATATCTATTAAAATAAAGTTTTACATTTGTTGCCTTTCAGCCCCCCAAAAGCCACAAGCAGAACAAGAAGAAAACAGGTAATTTGCTTCAGACTGTTCTTTTATATTTAAAATTGGAAGCAGTGTTAAGTGTTTGTGTTTAATGTTCTTTTGTTTTGTCCTGGTAGGTTTTCTTTCCGGAATTCTGCTTCAGTTTCTAGTCTAGCCGAAAAATTAGTTGTCTGGATGACCAGTATAGGTAAGAGCTGCGTTGTCATCCCTGAACTAGGTCCTGTTTCTGGCACTCACTGGAACTGGGAGGTGCGAAGAGAGAGGCTCTGGTTTTCTGTCAAGGCTGAAAAGATATTGAAGATTGAGATACTGTTGGTCAAGTCGAGCTTCCACAACTCCCTGTACAAGAGTAGCTGGGACACCTGCCTTTTATATCGTAGGGCATTAGAAATCATTATTTTCATTCCCCGTTGATCAGCTCTGTAAATTGGTCTCAGAATGGCAAACTTTAGTTGATTTACATCTGAATGTGAAGCCATTCTGAGACTTTAATATCAGATCAATTGTGTGGTCTCACATGGAAAAGGCCAGAGATTTTAGGCATTGTGATAAATGAACACTCAGCTAACAGGAAGGGAGGAAGATTAATTATTTGTTTCTTGGTCCAAATGCCCTTCCTCCTGGGTTTAAAAGTGTAGTAAAATGATTTATTTAAAATAATAACTGGGCAACAGCAAAAAGCTACTTGTCAGAAGTGGTGTTGCATGCCTTTAATCACAGGACCAAGGAGGCGGGGGCAGGCAGATGTCTCTGGGCTTGAGGCCAGCCTTGTCTACATAGTGAGTGCCAGGCCAACCAGGGCTACATAGTAAGACCCTGTACCCTGCTGAGAAAAAGAGTTACCGAAATGAGTTTATGACAAAAACAAAAAACAACAACAAAAAAAAGCTGAGACTATTCTACAAAGTAGTACCTTAAAAGGCAATGCTTCAAGGAGGTCACAGGTGCTTCTTGATTCTTACCTGGAATATGTTCTCAGTGAAGGTCTTCACGATTCCTTTTTGTATGACACGTTGAAAAATAACAGTAGTTGTCTTAACAATATACATACAGGATGTGTAAATGAAAGATAATGAGTGAATTCTGTCCTTTATGTATCACTTAATAGAAGTATTCTTATAAAAGGAAATATTTTTGCTTCAATAATTGTTCAACTTTCATATCATAAATGGTTAGTTTTGTGAAGTTTAGAACATTGTTGTTAGAAAAGAAATTTGAATTGGCCTGAGCATTACAAGTATTTAGAATACAAAATGTGTAACATTCGAAAGAGTGTGAAATGTGCATAGCGGGCAATGCTGAAGTAAACATTGGTTAATGTTCACCCACCTTTAAAACAGGCTGAGGCTGCCACTCTCTCATCTGTGTGTTACCCTTGTCTTGCTTTTTTTCAGTCATCTTTATATTTAGCTTAAGAATATATGTTTGAGTGTTTTGTGTATGTACATGCAAAACTACATTCACCTTAGCTGTAAGTCACTTATTAAATACAGACAATAGGATTTGCCCCTTCCCTTTAACTCTCACAATGAAACAAAGTTCCTATTTTTAATTCCTATATCTTGGGCACATGTGCTGTTCTTTGTAGCTATGAGGGACGAGAGGAGTGGAAGTACCTTTTCATATCCCACAGTAATAGTGACCAGTTTGCAGCACTGTTAGTTTTGGGTGAGAATTACTGCTGTTTCCTGTACTTGCCAGCTCTTCGTGTTGGCTGTTGTCAGTGTTGACTGACTAGTTGGAGGCTTCTTGGGGAAGTGGCAGGTCTAACTGAAACACATCTCTCCCCTCTTTTCACTCTAAGGATTCACTTTAAGAGATTTGGAGACTCTTCCCTTTGGGATTGCTCTTCCTATCAGAGATGCAATATATCACTGTCGGGAGCAGCCTGACTCAGATTGGTCAGAAGCTGTCTGTCTCTTGATTGGACGTCAGGATCTCTCCAAGCAGGCTTGTGAAGGAAATTTACCCAGAGGCAAATCTGTGAGTATCAACATAGGAAGTTCAGTTTGAGCCCTGGATAAAGTCAAAGTGCAAACAGTCTTCATTTCTCTTTGCAGCTTTGCATTTTAGCAACTGCACATCTGTTTGCCTGTCATGTCATAAGCGAGATGGAGTTTATAACTGAACATGGGAGCTGTGTTTTTACTGCCTGCCCTGTGTTACCTGGACCTTTCTTTGCCCAGAATCAGGACGGGTGCAAAGTCAGCAAGCTATCTGTCACGCCTGTTTGGCTTCTACCTATAAAAGCAATAGATTACTACATTGGAAAACCCAGAGCCTCTGGACCCTCAGTTTGGCTAGTTATGATACTGTTTTCTTGTTCATACTTTTTGATGTTGGACTTTGAATTTAGCCTTTTAAATAGTTATAAATATATTTGTATAATCCCTGAATAATAGTAAGAATGGAGCCCGAGGAAGAATACTTTCTCCAGTAGAGTTAAATCTATTTCAAGATGGGATCTAGGAAGGCTAGAAACAAGGAAAAAATTTTTGTTTGTTTTGTTGTGGTTATTTTGAGACAGGGATGTAGACCAGGCTGACTGCAATAGGACTCACAGAGACCTGTGGCATCCCTGAGCAAACAGTGGGAATCAGGTTTAGCTCATTAGCCTTTGAATCATCACTCCATGACAGTGTGGTGTAACTGGGAGGTCACAGTTAGTCTCCTAACCCAGTAGTTGCCTGCTGTGGACTTGGGCCAAATTCAGTTTCCACAGGAGTCTGATTTGTGTCTGAATAGCAGCTCTAGTTGACTTGGTATTTGTCCTATTTTAAATACAAAATGATCTTATTTTCTTGACCAAGAAAATCCAGGTGTGGTAGTACATATTTGTAGCCAGAACTTGGAAGACTGAGCCAGGACAATCACCGTAAGTTCAAAGATAGCATGAACTACATAGTAAGACCCTGTCCCAATACACACACACACACACACACACACACACACACACCCCTGAACTACATAGTAAGATGCTGTCCCAGTACACACACACAAACATCTTCGGCATTTAGATTTCTTTTTTTTTCCTTTGTTTTTTTTACGTTTAATTTTTTTTCTTTATTTTTTTATTTCTTCAAGTTACATCTCAATCGCAGTCCCCTCCCTATCCCCCCCTTCAGTCCCACCCTCCCACCCTCATCCCCCATCCTCTCCCCCTTTTTTTTTTCTTTTAAGTTTAAGGTATATCTTATTTCCCCCTACAGTTTTCCCTTTCAGTCCAACAAATGGCTCTTTTATAATAATAAATACAATACAAAACAACAGAGGTAATTAGGCCACAGTTATGAGGGTTATATAGCTTAGCGTACATTCCCAATGTCCAGTCCATATGCATTTGGTACCTGACTTTAACATTCTACTATCTAAACATCTCCATGAGTTTAAAGTTCTATATCTGACTCAACATTCATACTAACTTGCAACACAATTTTAAAAGTATCTTCTTAGATCTATAACACTCTCTTGACTCCTAAACAACTCAAAATTTAATTATGAGACTCTAGATATCTGTTCTTCAACCACCTCAGAGACCTGAGAGGGATAAATATATCTGATTTTATAGGAAGTACAGGGCCTGCAGCTTCCCAAACTAAGAAATGACATACCAGTGGCTGCCTGGACAGTTCCCATTTTCTCTCCATATATTACTGCATCGAATTTCAGTCGTTTGGCCCCGTTTCTCTGACAGACATTGATTGTAGAGCAGGGGTTATGAAGGACTTACCTACCCTGTCTTGGCAGAGCTAGGCTGTCGACTTACCTGCTTCCAGGTTTTGTCCTTTTTGGACAGCATTCTGTCTACAGTTGGAGCAAGGGGCTTTTCCTACCAAGAGATAGGCTTGCGACTAATTCAATCGTCTCCCACTGGAGATTCTTCGATGCTCATCTTCTACTTGGAGGAGAATAGGGGGTGCTGTCAGGAGTTGATATGTCTTGATATAAAAAAAAAATCTAAAGTTACGAAAACATCTTTGAATGCCATATTCTGCAGATCTCTTGAGGTTTTTGAAGAGGGCCTATCTATCTCTTATATTAGGGTAAGCAGATGTTGCTTGTCTCTTAGCAGCTTTATTTCTGATTAGCTTAGAAAATAACTATAATAGGCTGTCATAGTACCTAACAGAATGACTGGCTTGCATAACCATTAGTTTGCATTTCTTAATAATCCTAAACAGTTTATGACAATTAGTAGTAAAAAGCCGAAACATCACATTTCATTATTTTTTCTTTACCTCCTAACCCTTCCATCCCATTTCTCTGGGGTGGGGTGTCCTTATATAACAGTCCCTCATCTCAGTTGAGAGGTCGTATGAGGGCCAAGAGCCTCCTCATTCATTGGGGGTCTACGAAACAGTACCATCAGTGAAAAGTGTCTCATTGCCCGTGAGAGAGAACTACTAAACAAGCAAACCAATAAGCAGACAAATAGATAAAAAAGACTAAAATATATAAAAAATAAATAATAAAAATTAAAAATAAAAAGTCTATGTCCAATTTCCCTTTGGTATGTTAGTTGTAGTATTGATACCTTCTACTATATAGCTAAAATCCTACTATAAGTGAATAGATGTCATGTGCATCCTTCTGAGCCTGGGTTAGCTCACTCAGGATGAGGTTTTCTAGTTCCATCCATTTGGCTGCAAATTGCATAATTTCATTGTTCCTGATAGCTGAATAATATTCCATTGTGTAGATGTACCACAGTTTTTTAACCCATTCTTCAGTTGAGGGACATCTGGGTTGTTTCCAGTTTCTAGCTATTACAAATAAGGCTGCTATAAACATAGATGAGGAAACTTCCTTATAATTCCGTGAAGAGCCATTTGGGTGTATACCCAGAAGTGGTATGGCTGGGTCCTGAGGCAAAGCTATTCCAAGTTTTCTAAGATATCGCCAGACTGACCTCCATAGTGGTTGCACAAGCCTGCATTCCCACCAGCAATGGAGTAGGGTACCCTTTCTCCACACCCTCGCCAGCACGTGCTGTCATTTGAGTTTTTGATTCTAGCCATTCTGACAGGTGTGAGATGGAATCTCAGAGTCGTCTTGAGTTGCATTTCTCTGATGATTAAGGATGTTGAGCATTTCTTTAAGTGTCTCTCAGCCATTAAGGATTCCTCCTTTGTGAATTCTCTATTTAGCTCTGTCCCCCATTGTTTGATTGGATTATTTGGTTTCTTGGCATTTAATTTCTTGAGTTCTTTGTAGATTTTGGATATTAGCCCTCTGTCAGGTGTGGGGTTGGTGAAGATTTTCTCCCAGTCTGTAGGCTGCCGTTTTGTTCGAATGACAGTGTCCTTTGCCTTACAGAAGCTTTTCAGTTTCATGAGGTCCCATTTATTGATTGTTGATCTCAGGTCCTGAGCTGTTGGTGTTCTGTTCAGGGAGTTGTCACCTGTGCCAATTAGTTCGAGGGTTTCTCCCACTTTTTCTTCTAGTAGATTTAGTGTGACAGGTCTTATGTTAAGGTTTTGATCCACTTGGACTTGAGTTTTGTACAAGGTGATAAGTATGGGTCTAATTTCATTCTTTTACAAGTGGACATCCAGTTGGACCAGCACCATTTGTTGAAGATACTGTCCTTCCATTGTGCTGTTTTGGCTTCTTTGTCACAAATTAGGTGGCCATAAGTGTGTGGGTCTATTTCTGGATCTTCAATTCGATTCCATTGATCTACTGGTCTGTTTCTATACCAATACCATGCTGTTTTTACAACTATTGCTCTGTAGTACAGCTTGAAATCTGGGATGGTGATACCTCCAGATGTTTTTTTATTGTTCAGGATTGATTTAGCTATTCTGGGCTTTTTGTTGTTCCATATGAAATTGAGAATAGCTCTTTCCAAGTCTATAAAAAATTGTGTTGGTATTTTGATAGGAATTGCATTGAATGTATATATTGCTTTTGGTAGGATGGCCATTTTTATTATGTTGATCCTACCTATCCATGAGCATGGGAGATCTTTCCATCTTCTAAAGGCCTCTTCCATTCCTTCAAGGGCTTGAAGTTCTTGATGTACAGGTACTTTACTTGCTTGGTTAGTTACCCCTAGGTATTTTATGTTGTTTGTGGCTATTGTGAAGGGGGTTGTTTCCCTTATTTCTTTCTCAGCCCATTTGTTTGTTGTATAAAGAAGGGCTTCTGATTTTTTTGAATTAATTTTGTATCCAGCCACTTTGCTGAAGGTGTTTATCAGCTGTAAGAGTTCTCTGGTGGAATTTTTGGGGTCGCTTATGTATACTATCATATCATCTGCAAATAGGGATAATTTGACTTCTTCGTTTCCGATGTTTATCCCCTTGATCTTCTTTAGTTGTCTTATTGCTCTAGCAAGAACTTCAAGTACTATATTGAAGAGATATGGTGAAAGTGGACATCCTTGTCTTGTCCCTGAGTTTAGAGGAAATGCTTCAAGTTTCTCTCCATTTAATTTGATGTTGGCCACTGGCCTGCTGTATATTGCCTTTATTATTTCTAGGTATGGTCCTTGTATGCCCGTTCTCTCCAGAACTTTTAGCATGAAGGGGTGTTGGATTTTGTCAAATGCTTTTTCTGCATCTAGTGAGATTATCATGTGGTTTTTTTCTTTCATCTTGTTGATATGGTGAATGACGTTGATAGACTTTTGTATGTTGAACCATCCCTGCATTCCTGGGATGAAGCCTACTTGATCATGGCGTATGATACTTTTGATGTGTTCTTGAATTCGGTTTGCTAGTATTTTATTAAGTATTTTTGCATCTATGTTCATGAGGGAGATTGGTCTGAAGTTCTCTTTCTTTGTTGGGTCTTTGTGTGGTTTAGGAATCAGGGTGACTGTGGCCTCATAGAATGAGTTTGGGAATGTTCTTTCAGATTCTATTTTGTGAAAGAGTTTGAAAAGTATTGGTGTTAGCTCCTCTTTGAAGGTCCGGTAGAATTCCGTGCTAAAGCCATCTGGCCCTGGGCTTTTTTTGGTTGGGAGATTTTTAATGACTGTTTCTATTTCCTTAGGAGTTATAGGGCTGTTTAATCTGTTTATCTGATCTTGATTTAGCTTCGGTAGGTGGAATCTATCAAGAAAATTGTCCATTTCACTTAAATTTTTTTTTTTGGTCTGGGGCTTGTGGCCATGTTGAATTTTTTTACTGTCTTCTGGACTTGGGTCCAAAGGGGGCGCTTTGGTATAGGATTCGAGTTGCCTTACTCCACTCTTATAAGGTGAGTCATTCAGCCCCGCCTCCCAGGTGGAGACCTAGTTAATCCAGGTGGTGGAGCTGTGTACAAGTAAGCTCTGATTCCCCGCCGGAAGGGCCAGTACTGATACAAAAGTCTGATATACGACAGTTTCAGATATCTCGCAGTTTGCCTAGGGTTGGTTCCTGTAGCAGGTAAATCGGCCGTTCAGCTCCAATAGCCTTGCCGCTCCCGCGCCTTGTAAACTGGCCAGTTTCGTCACAGACTGCGATTTGCAGTCTGAGGCACTTTGCAGCCGAGCTGAGCTCACTTCCAAGGGTCGCAACCTTTAGCGAGATAGTTCGATCGTCTGTGCGAGACCTGGGGGTGCCCAGCAGGGTGGGAATTATCTCTGGAATCTGAATCTGCCTGCTGGGTATTAGGTTGGAACTTACCAGGAGTCTCTCCTGGTGGGGGGATGGGTGATCCGGATTCCCGGGTCCAGCGGCTTCCTTGCAGTGGGAAGGAGCGTCCTGCCCAGGGATCCTCCGTGGTCCCTGGGTATCTGGGTGAGATTTAGAAGGGATCGTGCCCTTTGTACAGCATCCTACAACACTTGCTGCCTTGTGACTGTTAACCCCGAAATCAAAATATGTCTGCGCAGGCCGCTGCCATCTTGGATCCCCTAGATTTCTTTTGCTCCTGTGAACCATTCAGCATATGAACACTATAAATATTAATCTATAAATTATTTAAATGTCAGTCTAGGCAGGTTTCTCTAAATTCAGTTTCTTCAGTTATTTGAGGCTAAATTTCAACTTAGTTCTGCTATTTGTGTTTATGTTCTGTAGTTTAGAATATACAGTCACCTCATGCCTAATGATGCCATACACTCTGAGAAATGTGTCCTTAGGCATTGTGATGGGCAAGCATGATAGTGTTTATAGCTGGGTCACTGTGCATAGATCCTATCTTAGGGAAGCACCATCGTGTATGTGGGCTCTTGGTGGAAGTGCTGTGTGGCGCATGGTTATAGTTTGTTGTAGATTATTTATTCCATAGGAAACAAAGTAACTTTTTTTTTTGAGACAGGATTTCTCAGTGTAGCCCTGGCTGTCCTGGAACTCACTCTGTAGACCAGGCTGGCCTTGAATTCACAGAGATCCGTCTGCCTCTGCCTCCTGAGTACTGGGATTAAAGGTGTGAACCACCATGTCCAGCTATTATAGATAGTTTCGAACTGACATGTTGGTGCTGGGATTTGAACCTGTGTCCTTTAGAAGAGCAATCAGTGCTCTTAACAGCTGAGCCATCTCTCCAGCCCAAACTTTAACATTTTAATTAGAGTTTACCCTTTTACTGGAGTGTAAAATTTTGCTTGAGAGAAAGTGGAGAGTACACGAGTGCACATTACGTTGTAGTCAGATGGAAGCACTTGGCCTGGAAGCCCTGTATGAGAACACAGGTGCAATTCTGAGGACAGGCTGGCAGTCCCAGGGTTAGTTTGCTGCTATTTGAAATGTGGTTAGAACATGGAAAATGGAACCAGTCAAAATCCAAAGAATCGTGCAGCTTCTGATAGCCTTTGATGTGTGTCCTTCCAGGTTTTATTCCTCTGCTTCTGTTAATCTTAACGTTGAAGTAGGTGTCAATCCTGAGTGATAGTGAGTCTCTTCATTTTCTATTTGCAATAACTCACTTCCTTTAAAAAGAAACAAAACAAATGGATTGTTTTCTAGGTTCAACTCCTTGATTTTGAGTGACCCTAAATATAAATATAACTCCTTTCTTACTTTAGTAAAGAATGTCTCCAAGTAGGCAATGTGGTACTTTAAAAAAATTTGTAAGAACTAGATGCTTATGTAGTAGGCTCAGGGTGATAGTGAGACCAGGAGTGTGTGGCCAGCCTGGGCCACATAGCGCTATCCCAGTGCAGAAGAGCTTGGGCAGTGTTGAGTGACATCAGGAAGGCTCTGGTTATGCTGACCTCTGGTGTGGAGCTGTGGATTAGCCTGTTCGCCCTCAGCCCAGGCACACGCCTGCCGTTTAAATCATTCCAATCGAGTCTGTCTGCTGCACAGGTGCTCTCGTCAGATGTGTCCTCAGGAGCTGAGGCTGAGGAGGAGGATGACGGCATGAATGACTTGAATCATGAAGTTATGTCACTAATATGGAGTGAAGATTTACGGGTGCAGGATGTGCGAAGGCTGCTTCAAAGTGCACAGCCTGTCCGCGTCAGTGTGGTGCAGTACCCGGAACTCAGTGACCACGAGTTCATCGAAGAGAAAGAGAACAGGTGAGGTGGTCATTTCCTGCCCAGTGTGTTACGCCTGAGACAGTTTGTTTTCCTTTAATAGTGTAACCTTTTTCTTTTTTGAAGGGTGTTTGTGTGTGTTCGCGTGTGCGCACTGCACTGTGTATATGGAGGTCAGAAGACAACTTTTGGGAATTGGTTCTTTCTTTCCACTAGGCTTCACAATAATCCAACTCACCGTTAGGCTCAGTGGCAAGTGCCTTTTCTCACTAAGCCATCTTGTCAGCTTGGTGGTTAGTTTTAATGTTAACTTGTTTTAATCTAAAATTACTTTGGAGAGAATTTATATTGAGGAATTGCTTAGATTAGGGAATTGCTGTGAGGGATTGTCTTGTTAATTGAGCTGGGAAGACCAACCTTGACTGGGTAGCTCGATTTCATGGATGGTCCTGAGTAAAGAAAGTTAGCTGAGCAAGAGACAGACCAGAAGCAGCATGCGTGCATTCTCTCGCCCGCCTGTCTGCGGATATGACCTAGGCGCTGTCTCAGACTCCTGCACTGTACTTTCTTCTGTAATGAACTGTAACCGGGACTTAATAGGCCAAACAAACTCTTTCCTGGCCAGGATTGTTTGCAGTCAGGGTATTTTACCACAGCCACAGAAATGAAACTGTAATATTTACATGAAGGTTTTTGTTGTTGTTTGGTTTTACATTTAAGACACTTAAAAGCTAAAACAAAACAACTTATTTTGAAGTTAAAAATCTACCTTTTATTTTAATTTTATATCCAACCCTAGTAAACTATAATGGCTTGCAGATATTTTTGGCTTTTGAGGATGTAATTGTACCCTCATCTTGAAATACAGCAGTTATGTCAGAAAAAGCGAATCTAAGAGAGTAACAATTTATAAGTGAAGTATTCTTCTGTGTCTAAATCCTGAATAGATGTTGAGGCACATGCCTGTTAATTTTTAGTGTGGTTTAAACTCACAGTTTGTATTAGATACTTTTTGTTGCAGTGAGAAAATATGTGACAGAAACAACAAAGGGACAGAAGTTTGTTTCCGAACAGTTCTAGAAGGTGTGAGGCAGGGTGGTGGGGGCTCCATCTGCAGGACAGGGGTGTGAAAGGGCTCATTCTCCCCCTAACTCCTTCCCTCTCCTATTCTTGCCCTCCCCTGGCACCAAACTTACTAAGTTGCTTAGCTGGCCTTGATGTCCCTCTAGCCCAGGCAGGGTTTGCACTGGGCTTCTGGTTTGAGTAGCTGGAACTATATACAGGTGTGTGAGCAGCCCAGTTTCTGTTCTTAACACTGTTTAGGTGTGAACAGCCCACCTTCTGTTCTTACACTGTTTAGGTGTGAGCAGCCCAGTTTCTGTTCTTAACACTGTTTAGGTGTGAACAGCCCACCTTCTGTTCTTACACTGTTTAGGTGTGAACAGCCCACCTTCTGTTCTTACACTGTTTAGGTGTGAACAGCCCAGCTTCTGTTCTTATACTGTTTAGGTGTGAACAGCCCAGCTTCTGTTCTTATACTGTTTCAAGGGCAGTGGTCACTGGTGCTTCACTACAGTCCACTGAAAATCCTAAATTCTCTCTCACTGTTTCCTCACTGCTCCCTCACTGCACATACTCAGCTTATCACTTGAAATGGAGGATAGAGCACACAGTTAGGAGCAGGGACTCTTGTAAGGCTTGACATATTTGCTGGATGAACTTGGTTAAGTTACTCAGCCGATTAATTTATGAGTTGCTTCAGCTGTATTGGACATGAGTTTCACAGTTACAAGTCATCAATTGTTAGTATCAGGTCAGTTCTTTTACATAACACTTATAACACTTAAAATGTAGTACATAGTAAAGCTCACTGTAGTCAGCCATTATTAATAATGCATCGATTCTTTTTTCTTTGTAACAGTGACTCTCGACCTTCCTAATACTGCAACCTTTTAATGCAGTTTCTCATGTTGGGGTTATCCCCAACCATAAAGTTATTTTTGTTGCTCCTTCATAACTGTAATTTTGCTACTGTTATGAATCGTAATGTAACTATCTGGTATACAGGTGGTCTTAGGTGACCCCTGTGAACGGGCCATTTGACCCCACAAAGGAGTCACAGCCCACAGGTTGAAGACTGTTGTTTTAGTATATCTGAAATCAGAATGTATCTTTTGGTCAGTAGATGTGAGTATCATTGGAGGCCTTTTTCTTGGTGATTAATGGGATCTAGAAGCACCCTGTGAGTGGCCTCATGCATCCGGGGCTACAGCGTTAGTGCTATTGATTTAATTTTATGACTTTTGCAAGTGTAGTTGGATACTGTAAAAAGCTTTCACTGAAGCATTCTATAGGATCTAGCTTCTTGGATTAAAATTTCCTGCATCCCCAGTTATTGTACTGCTGTAGTCCCAAGGAATATTAGAACATTAGGATGTTTGAATGTTAGAATCCTCTCTAAGGAGCTAGAGAAGCAGTACACTTATGTAACTAGGGAGAAATTAGCTCAATGGATATTTTTGTCTGCAGAGTGTTAGCCTTTTGTCAGCTTCTGAAGGCCCTTTTCTTAGTTGCAAATGCAACTTTTAAAACCATTTCTTAGTTATGAATGGTTACTTCCAAATTTTCTATTAGTTCTTGTCCCAAAGGGAATACAGAAACAAGAGTGGGTGTTAGTTTTTCAGTGTGACCAACAGAAGCCATTTTAATTTTGAACATGTCTGCCGTGTAGATGACTGTTTAAGTGGCACTGTTGAGGCAGTGTTGCTATGAGAAATGAGAAGGATCCGAGTGTATGCATGCCGCTCAAATGAAAGTGACACCAAGAAGAACCTCCCAAATGATGGGCTTTCTTCTGAACAAGTGAGCATCAGTCAGAGTAGAATTTTAAGTTTCATGGTTTACTACCTTGGGAGAATTGGGTTTCATTTAAAGGAAATGTATATCTGCTTCAGGGTCCTGAGGAGAGTAGTAAGAGTTGTGAGAGGAGTTGCTGACCCTCCCATCGCTGTGGGGTTTTCTTTGTGAGGACTTGATTGTCTGTCTTAGTCCCTCTCAGGGTAATTACCTCCTGTTAGATTCCAGCTATGAACTCTGTTAACAGTTCGTGTGGTGGCTTGTCATTATAGACTCCTCCAGTTGTGTCAGCGAACTATGGCTCTTCCAGTAGGACGGGGAATGTTTACCTTGTTTTCCTACCATCCTGTTCCAACAGAGCCGCTGCCTATTCCCAAACTGAATCTGACAGGTATGTTAAATTCTGGGCTCATTGACTAAGTTCATACACAAGTGGGGTTCTTTTGAGTTATTTTAATTAAAGCAAAGAAATGCTTTTGCCCTCATTTATTTTAAACATCAATAACTGCTATAGTAGCTATTGAAGCTCAAATAGCAAATTGTATTTCTTTTCTCTTGGCTGTGACAAAATACTGTGTCAAGCAACTTAGGGGAAAAAAGAGTTATTTTGACTCATGGCTTAAGAGGATACAGCCCATCATTGCAAGGAAAGCATGAGGATAGGAAGAATTTGTGGCTGAGGCTTCCTCAAATGTCAACAATCAGGAAACAGACAGGACAGACTATAAACCTCAAGACCCAGCTCTCAGTGGCTCAGTTCCTCCCGTAGTATGTGTCCCAGGTCGTCATTCCCCGCCCCCCCAATATCACAGGCCCCCCTAAACAGTGCCACTAGCTGGGAAACAAAGAGTAGATAGAATATACCCTATTATTAATTTTGCATATTAATGTGATTATTTTAAGATATAAAAAAATTCAGAGAGTTATTGTTGAAAAAGATGAAACTATTTAGGACTTGGTGTTGGTGGTACATGGGTTTGTAGGTGTGTTGCTGAGTTCCACTCCAGCTGGGGCTATATAGTAAGACCCCATTTTGTTATTTATTTTTTAAAGTATTACAAACATGTAATTTATATCACTTGTGGACCATCACACTAGAGAATGTTCCTTACTAGTTTCCTGCGTAATTTCTCTGTAAACACTTTCTGTTTTGACACAGTGTCTTGCTAAAGTAGCTCAGAGTGGCCTCTTGAGAACTGGGATTATAGGCAAGTGGCACTGTATTCAGTTACATTTGGCATTTTAAAAGAAATGGTTTAGTTGTTGTGTGTGCGCGTACATATGTTGGCACCTCTGGAAGTGAGAGATCAGCACAACAGTTACAGATGGCTTTGTCACCTGGTCTGTGCGCTTGGGAACCAGACTCTGGTCCTAGCAGTGGGGCCATCTGTCCAGTTCCAAGTTTGGCATTTTTAACAACATCATCTGTTAGATACTTACAAATATCTATGTGAGGAGGCATAGACATATGAATCCAAGATTTTGAAGGTCCTTGTCTCTTAAAATGTACTTTAATATACAGATAGCAAGACATGAATGAATGTTTGAAATGAACATCAGTGTCCTCAGTCACCTGTTGGGATTTGTTGTTCATGTAGTTAAACTATGACACCGATCTTCATTTAATTTTGATCTACCTCCCTGCAGTTGCAAATACTGTAAAGCAACAAGAACCTTGACCAGGTGGTCTGAAATTAAATTGATGTCAGTTATTTTGTGTGTTAGCAAAATGGACCCCAAAATATTCTAATTGATATAGTTTGTTTGATTGCTGCTTTTGGACACAGAGGCTCAATATGTAATCTTGAACCCTGACTGTCCTGGAACTGTATGTAGACCAGATTGGGTTCCTATTCACAAAGATCCACCAACCTTTGCCTCTGTGTTCCTGGGATTACAGGCTTGTGCTGCTATGTCCAGGCAGCCAGTCTGTCTGTCTGTCATCTACCTACCTATCCATATATGCATACATAATATGTGTGTGTGTATTTAAATATTTATTTTATGTGTGTATATGTGCCTGAGTATATGTATGTGTACCATGTATGGGAAGGAGTTCAAGGAGGTCAGAAGTGGCATTGGATCCCCAGAGAACAAAGTTGCAGAGGGTTGTGAGCTGCCACGTGGGTGCTGGGAACTGAGCCGAGGTCCTCTGCAAGAGCAGCTTCTTACCTGTTGAGCCGTCTCTCTAGCATCCAGTAGGGGTTCTGAGTGTAACCTTATTTCAAAGACTTAAGTTATATTTTTGTAAGTTGTCTTAACTCCCTTCTCCTCTGCCTAGGGCGAGCCCCTCCACGAAACACAACTGTAGATCTTAATAGTGGGAACATCGATGTGCCTCCCAATATGACCAGCTGGGCCAGCTTCCATAATGGTGTGGCTGCTGGCCTGAAGATAGCGCCTGCCTCGCAGATAGACTCAGCCTGGATTGTTTACAACAAGCCAAAGCATGCTGAGTTAGCCAATGAGTACGCCGGCTTTCTCATGGCTCTGGGTCTGAATGGGCACCTTACCAAGCTGGCTACTCTCAATATCCATGACTACTTGACCAAGGTGAGAACCTGTTGTCCCCAAACCTGGCATTGTGCCACATATATCTACCGTACTACCTCCTAATTGTCCTGTTTGCCCTGCTGCATTCCTGCGCCTCTGACTGTGTTGCTCTCACAGCAGGAAACAGTCTTCCTAAAGTGTACACCAGTGTGTGTCTCTTGCTCAGAACCATTTACTTCTCCATCGCTCTGCCTGCTTGGTTCTGGGGTCTGTGTGGTTCTGCCCACTTCTGCAGCCATTGTGCACTCTTCCATTGCTCTTTCTGTGAGTGTCCTACTTTCTTCTGCTGTTCCAGCTCATGTGTTCAGGTTCCTTAGAGATTCTAATAATTCTCCAGCCCCTCCTAATGAAAATTACTACTTTCCTTTAAATAGCCTCATATATTCTGTAGTGTTAAAACATTTTAATTGTGAGTTGTGTATTTTTAATTTAGCATGTTTCCCCCTATGAACACTGAGAGCCAAGAGCACATGTGTTTAGTTTGCACTACATACTCAGTGCCTGCCATGTAGAGGAGCTTATTGGAGAGGCAGGCCGTTTTATTTAAAACTGCTTGTGGGACTGGGGAGATAGCTCAGTTAGGAAAGTGCTTGTTTGATTCTCATCACTCACATAAGTGCCAGAGTAGTGGAGCTGTCCTGTAATTCTGGTGTTGGGGAGAGAAGAGAGAGGACCTCAGGGGCTTGCTGGGCCAGCCTACCTGTTTGTGAGTCCCAGGTCTAGTGAGAGACTGCTGCAAGATGGACAGCTTCCCAGGAAAAACATCCAAGCTTAATTTCTGGCTTCTGAAAACACACACACACAGTCACGGAGTCAAGAAAGCCATATTCTAGTAGTATCTGAGTTTTATTTTGTTTGCTTTTTTAGGGTCATGAAATGACAAGCATTGGATTGCTCCTTGGTGTTTCTGCTGCAAAACTCGGTACTATGGACATGTCAATTACCCGGCTTCTTAGCATTCACGTTCCCGCTCTCCTACCCCCGACATCCACGGAGCTTGATGTGCCCCACAATGTCCAAGTGGCTGCTGTGGTTGGCATTGGCCTTGTTTATCAGGGCACAGCTCACAGACATACTGCAGAAGTCCTGTTGGCTGAAATAGGTATGCAATTAATGGTGCTTAATCTTACAGGGGTACACTTTCTACTCCAACATACACCCATAAGAAGTGATGATACAATTATGAAAATTAAGGAGAACAGAGTAGCTTTTATTAGTACAGAATGATCATGATGATCATTAGTTAAAAAGAAAAAAACAAACCAAAACCTCACAGGTAATGTAGCCAGGGCTTCTGCTGCTATGCAGGAAGTAAGCCTGAGTGGGCAAGCCACCATGCTGAACTCTAGTGGACACGTGCAAGCATTCATCTCACACCAGCCAATGTCTAGCACTGGCCCACACTTAAAACCCCATTGTTTTGGTTCCTAGTATCACCTTGTTTTCTTCGGTCGGACAAGAACACTTAAGAAAAACAAACAAACCAAATGATTGTCTCCTGTAACTTATGCATACTTCATACCTTTCAGTTACCTCACAATTGCTGGTAAACATAAGGGCTTTACATCTCAATGTAAATGCTATATAAACAGTTCTTACACTTGCATTGTTTAGGGAACAGTGGTGGAAGACTCTGGGTGTTCAGTGCAGGTAGAATTTTAAACGTACATTTGGTGTGTGATTGGTTGAGTCCATGGGTGCAGAACCTATAGATAGATAACTTAAACATTAAAGTAACAGGTTAACCACAGTAACTGGTGTTAGAGTAGGATGACTATAATGCTCTAGTGAAGTTAGGCATTTTTGTCTCTAGAACTTGGCACTTGTTATATCTAGAACGTGACTACCAGTAGGGGAACCATGGGAAGTAAAACTCTTGGGTGATCTCTGACTTCAGAGTGTGTTAGTGAGGATGCATTATCCTTTAGCATGACAACATCACTGAGCTGTTGCTACCCACTTGTCCATAGCGAGCCACCATCCAGCTGGCTAGCTGGCCTCGCTTTAGGCTGGAGATCTGCCGTTTGGTTGTCCTGCTTTAGGCTGCAGATCTGCAGTTT
>CAJQZJ010014957.1:5271756-5295470 GCA_907164525.1 Lophiomys imhausi
CTGCTTTAGGCTGCAGATCTGCGGTTTGGCTGTCCTGCTTTAGGCTGCAGATCTGCGGTTTGCCTGTCCTGCTTTAGGCTGTAGATCTGCGGTTTGGCTGCCCTGCTTTAGGCTGCAGATCTGCGGTTTGCCTGTCCTGCTTTAGGCTGCAGATCTGCGGTTTGCCTGTCCTGCTTTAGGCTGCAGATCTGCGGTTTGGCTGCCCTGCTTTAGGCTGCAGATCTGTCGTTTGGTTGTCCTGCTTTAGGCTGCAGATCTGCCGTTTGGTTGCTCTGCTTTAGGCTGCAGATCTGCGGTTTGGCTGCCCTGCTTTAGGCTGCAGATCTGCCGTTTGGTTGTCCTGCTTTAGGCTGCAGATCTGCGGTTTGGCTGCTCTGCTTTAGGCTGCAGATCTGCGGTTTGGCTGCTCCGCTTTAGGCTGCAGATCTGCGGTTTGGCTGCTCCGCTTTAGGCTGCAGATCTGCAGTTTGGCTGCTCTGCTTTAGGCTGCAGATCTGTGGTTTGGCTGCTCTGGTTCTGCTTCACCGCTTGTTATTCTAGGACCCAGGCTACATGGTGTGGTCTGTTGTGATGTGTATGTAGGAGAACTCAGTGATAAAAGTACAGCCTAGTCCTTTGCTGCTGTGCCAGCTAAAGCCTAGGCCACATCTGCCAGGACCACCATAATACTGCTTTAGGGGGTGGGGCTGAGACTTTGATCTGCCATAGTAATAATAGAAGTTATTTACAAAACGAGAACATCTTGGCTAAAGAGAAGGATTTTGAACAATAAGTTTCCCCCTATTAGTAAAAAAACAAAATGGGAACATCCCTGTACCAAAATATAAAGTAGCATAATAAATTATAAGTCTGGAAAAAAATATTCAAGGTACCCAGCACTGCTATTTAAAGGGTAAGTAAACACTGCTGTGCCACAATGCTGTCTAGCAATGTAACTGCTCTTGCAGCCACATCACACCTTTCGTATTCTGCATATGAGATTTCATCTTTGATTTATATATTTGTTTCTTTATATAGTTATCAGAATGCACATGGTATTTGTATTCTGCCTTTGCAAATGCCTGTCATAAGTATTTTTTAATTAATATTGTATATCTTACGAAGTTTTCTAAAATGCCTCATTGTCTTATTTTAGAACTTTTTATTTTTAAAAATATCTATTTTATTTTATATGTATGGGTGTTTTGCCCTGTATATCTGTGTAGTGCCCATGGAGGCCAGAAGAGGGTATTGGATCCTTTGGAACTTGAGTTATGGACAGTTGCTGGGAATCAAACCTGTGTCCTCTAGAAGAGCAACAAGTGCTCTTAACCATGAGTTGCCTCTCCAGCCCCACCCTCCTTTTTAAATTATTTATCTTTTTGTTTTTGATGTAGGGTCTCAGCCGAGACTGGCCTTGAACTGTTTCCTCTTCCACCTCCTAGTTCTGGTTTTATAGCGTGTGTTGGTTTTATAGCGTGTGTCGTCATGTCCAAGTGCTAGGGTTATATGTAGCGTGTGTCGTCATGTCCTAGTTCTAGAGTTATATATAGCGTGTGTCGTCATGTCCAGCTACCCTCAGGGGCTATCTCCGTCTCTCTGCTATTATGCATAAGTATTATACTGATTACCTTTACGTACCTTTTTCTTTTGAATGTCATTTTTTTTCCTCTGAAGAGTAAAATTCCAAAAGTATGAACTTCAAGCCAGGCGTGGTGGCGAATGCCTTTAATCCCAGCACCCATGAGGCAGAGGCAGGCAGATCTCTGTGAGTTCAAGGCCAGCCTAGTCTACAAAGTGAGTCCAGGATAGCCAGGGCTCGTGTTACACAGAGAAATCTCGTCTTGAAAAACCAAAAAGAAGAACAAAACAAAAACAGAAGTATGAACTTCTTTCTGGAGGTAGAGGTCTTCATATATAATAAATTTTGTTTTCCTAACGCAGTGGTTCTTAACCTTCCTAATGCTGTGACCTTTTAATACAGCTCCTCATGTTGTGCTGGCCCCCAACCATAAAATTATTTTCGTTGCTACTTCATAACTGTAATTTTGCTACTGTTATGAATCATAATTAAATATCTCATATATCACTCCCAAAGGTTGAAAACCACTGCCCTAAAGTATAGTTAGTAGAATGGGATGCTTTTAAAAGTATGAATTTTTATCATAGACACACATGATATTATATAGAGCCAAATGAAAATCTGGAAACACAATTTTTAAAGTAAATGCACATTTTATTTATTACACACTTGAACATTTTAATCACATCTAATGAAAGCAGTTTTTTAGAAGTGTCTTTAAGTGTTGGGCTCTGGTCAGAGACACTGTGCTGGGGATGCACAATGAGCAATTGTCTCTTTAAACACCATAATTCTTACTTCTTGGCAATTTTTTTTAATTAAAACCCACATTTTCTCAGTATTTGGAAGTCATTGCTGATAGAAGTGTTAATAGGTAAATTTAAGAGCCTTTTGGGAGCTTTAGATAAGCTGGGAACTTGGACACCTTTTGGACAGTGTCTTTATCTTAAGCAACTGGAAAGTGAACTCTCTACAACTTTTACAAGTTTGCAGTAGGCTGGCTTGACCTGTGTTTCTCTGTCCTCTATAGGGCGCCCCCCTGGTCCAGAAATGGAATATTGCACTGACAGAGAGTCCTACTCCTTAGCTGCTGGCCTGGCCCTGGGCATGGTTTGCTTGGGGGTGAGTAGTCTGTCTTCCCTGATTTTATGCAGGACATCTTCAGACTGAAAGGAACACCTTGATACTCAGCTCTGAATGCTATCCTGTGCCTTACCCCAGGGTCCAACCTTTTCTTCTTTCTGGATTCTTTCTTCAAAGTCCAATTTTCAGTGGAGAACAATTATAGTGAAGTGAGACTTTTAAGATTTCTTTCCCCTAACTTAGATGTAAGTGTTCACAGTTAAACTATGATGTTTCTTTTGCATTTTTATTTTATATGTGTGAATGTTCTCTTGTAGTGCCTGCAGAGGCCAGAAAATGGCATTGGGTCTCCTGGAACTAAAGTTATGGGTAGCCATCATGTGGGTGCTGGGTTTTGACCCAAGCCCTCTGGAAGAACCACTAGTGTTGTTTACTGCTGAACCATCTCTTCAGTCCTGAAATTTCTTGAAAAATGTTCAAGACATATGATAAAGGATGACAAACTATTCTGGAAGAAAATAGGGCTGGAGAAGTAGCTCAGTGGATAAGAATGTTTGCTGTGTAAGCCTGAGAACTTGAGTTTGGATTTCAGTACACACTGAGAACAGGATACCCAGCATCCTCCTGTGGCTCCTGTGCACATATATACACAAGCAGCCATGCATGTGTGTATGTGTACCTGCATGCACATGCACATATACCGCACTCAGACACATACATACAATGATCATTTTCTTTTCTTTCTGCCTACACATACATGAATAGAAAAATAGTGACAAAATACATGATTAGAAGCCCAAGACTCTGTAGTAATTGCCAGAAAAGACCTTAATCCTCTTTGCTGCTCTGTTGATCATCCTATTCTAGTGTTGCTGTAGCAGCTCTTGCTTTGTGACAGAAAGCAGTGTCTGTTTGACTCATATTGAATCCACCTGAGATACATCTATAAAACTACCGAAAACATTTCATGTAATTACTGTTTTTTACTTGGAATGTGATTGCCTTGAAAAACCACCAAGGCAGAATTCTAGTCAATCTAAATGATATCTAAAATGTTGTAGTGGAACATGCTGCCTCTTATGTGCATTCTGAAAACCTGTCATTGTTGGCCATGTGTTTTTCTCCTCATACCTGACATGAGCTAAAAGAGGCAGGTGGCACTGTGTGCAAATCGACATACTGTGGGTTGGGACTGGAATTTTGATCCCGACTAGTGATGAATCCAGTCATTAGCTACATTAGTCTGTCTGTTGGTTAAGCAGCTTCATAACTGTTGAGCAGAACTGTTGTGTTTGATATACAGCCCTGCCATTTAGAATCTAGATAACCTTGGGCTGGGTTAAATTCCACCTCCCTTTCCTCATTATAAATGAGATTCTTACTAGTAGCTATTCAGTAGTGTCCTAGTTTTGTTGCTGTGATAAACACTTTGACGAAAAACACTTTATGGGAAGACAGGGCTTATTTCTGCTTATACTCCCATTCTGGGCAGGAACCTGAAGTAGAAACCATGAAGGAGTGCTGGTTGTTGGCTCACTCTCTGGCTTGCTCACAGGCTCGTGATTAGCCAGCATTGTTTCACAACCCAGGACTACTTGCCTAGGGATGTTTCTACCCACAGTGGACTGGAGCCTCCTACATTTTTTTTTCTTTTTAAATTATTTTTATTAATTAATAATCAAGGGAGTCAGTCCCCCACAGACATGTCCGGAGGCCAAGCTCATCCAAACATTTCATCAGTTGATGCTTTTCCCTCAGGTGACTTTACACTGTGTTAAGTTAACAGATAAAGCTATCTAGGACAAATAAGGTTGCTGAATTGAGTTAATTCATTATAAATACAACAGGATTGAGCATGTTACTGAGTGAGTATTCAGTAAGTTATACTGTGGTGACTCAGGTGTTCAGAGTTCAGGTTTTGAATATATACTTGGTCTTTTCCTTTACCCTGAGTGTAATTACATCTTTTGACTTCGTCATGTATTTTATGAACTGAAACTATGTAGATCTGAACATACATTATATTTTTTAGGAGAATTAATTTTTTTTTTTTTTTTTTGGTTTTTCGAGACAGGGTTTCTCTGAATATCTCTGGCTGTCCTGGACTCGCTTTGTAGGCTGGCATCTTAACATTAATTGATATGTATACTGTTTATTGTAATAGGAAGAAACATCAAAATTAAAATACCCTCCTTCTGAAGTGTGCCCCTTTGTTATCATGGGTGTGTGCTCTGATTAACTGTTGCAAGACTTCTTTTCATCTCAGTTATTTGATTTTTCCAGCATGGCAGCAATTTGATTGGCATGTCTGATCTCAATGTGCCTGAGCAGCTGTATCAGTACATGGTTGGAGGTCATCGGCGCTTTCAAACTGGAATGCACAGAGAGAAACATAAGTCTCCAAGTTATCAAATCAAAGTAAGTCGAGTCAGTGTTAGAGGTGAGAATGTCACAGGCTAAGAGGGCAGCTGCACAGGAGTGACTTTCCTACCAATAGCTATCAGTGTGCTGGTGTTGTGCTTGGGCTGGTGGATTCAGAGCTCTTACATGAGTGACTTCTCTCACCAGGAAGGAGATACCATAAACGTGGACGTGACTTGTCCAGGTGCCACTCTGGCTTTGGCTATGATCTACTTAAAAACCAATAACAGGTATTAGCATCCTCATCTGTCCCTGTATGATGTGTGGCTCCCTTTTGCCCTCAGCAGTACACTCTTCTCATATGTGTATCTCCTCTTGCTAGAGCAGTCTGGTGTCTGTTTTCTCAGATAATAGGAGCCGAGTAGATTTTGTTTAGCACCGTTTTTTGTTTTTGGTAATGCTGTCCATCAGGATGCTTGTCTTAGTGTGTTCAGGGTATTGGTCCCAAGATCCCTACAGACACTAGAACCCACAAATGTTCTAGCCTCTCACATAAATGTATTAGATTTGCATGTAATTTATGCACTTCATCTTGCTACTTTAAATCAGCTATAGATTACTTACAGTATGAATACATACATACATACATACATATACACCATATACATTGTTGTTAATACTGTATTGTTTAGAGAATCATGATTTAAAAAACCAAAGACCGTCTGTGTTTAATCTAGATGTATGTTTCCCCCTCCCCCTAGTATTTTCAAGTGCATATGGAAGCAAAGGATATAGAGGGCTAGTCTAAAGAACTGCTCAATTCCTTTCAGTAATTTGGCATATCCTTGTGAGTGTTTAAGCCAGAAATACTTAGCATTATTCTGTACTTTACCATTTATAAAAATGGTTTCTGTTTTGTTTAGAAGCTTTTCTAATGACTAAACCTTCTATCCTGAGTTGAGTTCTCAACTCACCTTAGTTCTTTTTTTTTTCTCTTTTCTTTCTTGTTTTGGTTTTTCGAGACAGGGTTTCTCTGTGTAACAGCCCTGGCTGTCCTGGACTTGCTTTGTAGACCAGGCTGGCCTTGAACTCACAGAGATCCTCCTGCCTCTGCCTCCCAAGTGCTGGAATTAAAGGCATGTACCACCATGCCTGGCTAAATAGAGAAATGGTACACACACACACATATAATTTTTTTTAATTTAATATGCATTGGTTTCAGATCCCCTTTAACTGGATTTACAGACAGTTGTGAGCTGCCATGTGGGTGCTGGGAATTGAACCTGGGTCCTCTGGAAGGACACCCAGTGCTCTTAACTGCTGAGCCAGTTCTCCAGCCCTACCTTAATTCTTTTAATTTGAAAAACATTCTGAGATTCATAAAACTTTACAATGATCTAAATTCCTGCCGTTAGGAAATTTCTGTACAGAATTAAAGTGGTAAAAGATATTAATCTTCTGTTTGGATGAGTGATCTGTCAGTGTCTTTTTTTTTTTTTTTTTTTGGTTTTTCGAGACAGGGTTTCTCTGTGTAACAGCTCTGGCTATCCTGGACTCGCTTTGTAGGCCAGGCTGGCCTCGAATGCACAGTGATCCGCCTGCCTCTGCCTCCCAAGTGCTGGGATTAAAGGCGTGTGCCACCACGCCTGGCTGTCAGTGTTTTCTTAATACTGGAGATATTTCATTGAAAAAGACAAAACTAAAAATATCCTCATGGAACTTATTTATAGTAAGACATAAAAATAAATATGTCAGAATGCATGAAGCATTGGTGGAAAACTAGACCTTTACTGGGGGAAAGAGATGATTTGGTGTCTTTTGAGTTTTGATCACCTGACCTTTTCCTTGAGCAATAACCTTCATTGATGTCCTCCGCCAACAGATCTATTGCTGATTGGCTGCGAGCTCCAGATACCATGTATTTGCTGGACTTCGTGAAACCAGAATTTCTCTTGCTTAGGGTATGGTGCTTTCTTATTGTCATTTTTCTTGGCACTGGGGAGGGACTACTTTATGTGATCCTCAAGTTCAGCTTGCAAATCCAGATGTCTTTCCATGATAGGGTTTTACTTTTAACGTGTCATGTTTTACTGATTGGCAATGTTCTTTTGAAGTTTCCCAAATAGAACTTAGAAAGGCTAGGAAAGGTGACCTTGATAGATAATACTTGGAATGATGTTTCTTATATTACTATCCAAAACCTACTAAAACACAACATGTGACCAGGACCTTGTGAGGTGTTTTTTTTTTTTAAGTATTGCTGAAGATGCAGTAGTACTGTTAAGGTTGTAATGAGAGTAACAGTTTGCTACTGTCTCAATTGTTCTACATTTCTTTCTTGCTTGAATCTACCAGATGGAAGCTTTCAGACTGATGTGTATGCTGAGCTATGGCTCTTTCCTTTGTGATTTTTCTTTCACAGAGCAAAAAAGCCTTTGACAATGATGAACCAAATTTTAATTTTATTTAAAATCTAAGTCTTTATCTTTATATATTTAGTTGATAATCTGTTTTTTTTTTTAAGTAGTTATTAGTTGGAAACTAATCCCTGGTTTGCTTGCTGTTAGAAAATACAGGAGCCTTTCCTTATTAATTTTATCCGTAATTCATTTTTAAGACGCTTGCTCGGTGCCTGATTTTGTGGGATGATATTTTACCAAATTCCAAGTGGGTTGACAGCAATGTTCCTCAGGTAGGTACAAATAATAAATACTGTAACTTTAATAACATAAACTGTGATTTCTGGCAAGATTTTTGTTGTTGTTGTTTTGAGACAGGGTTTCTCTGTGTAACAGTACTGGCTGACTGTCTTGAAACTCACTTTGTAGACCAGGCTGGCTTTGACCTCCCAGAGATCAGCCTGCCTCTGTCTTCTGAGTGCTGGGATTAAAGGTGTGTGCTCCCATGCCCAGCTTCTTGCAAGATTTTTTAAAGATTTGTTTTTATTATTTTTAAGCATATGTGCCCACGTGTGAGTGCTGATGCTTAAGGAAACATCCAAGAGTCCTTGGAGCTGGAGTTACTGCAGCTGTGAGCTGCCATAGTGGTGCTATGGATTGAACCCACGTCCTCTGGGAGAGCAGTGTGTGCTTGTAGCTGCTGAGCAATTTTCTTGCTCATCTTAAGGAATATCTTTTGAAATCAGGCACTTTCGTTTGTGTATAAGGGTCCGGGAGTTGGCACAGCAGCTGATAGGCTTGACTTGGAAGCAGGAAGACCAGAGCTAAACACCCAGCCCTCCTTCCTCTTTCATGCGGTCCCACTTCACAGGGGTGCTCATGGACTGAGGCAGGCTGGTCCTGTAAACCCTTCATGTAAACCCTTCTGTCCCAGACCTATTGGACCCTGTAGGCCGTCTCTGAACCTCTCCAGGCTATCTGATATAGGGCTTAGATTGATTTGGTGGAATGGATAGTGTGGGAATCTTCTCCACTAAGCTTACTGTGTGCATTCTGTGTGGTTGTGCTTTCTGAAATGCTAGGGTGGGTGTGACGTTAGGGTCCCCAGAGCCCATGTAGTCCTGATGGGAGAAGGTGGACGTGTCATTCCCTGCAGAAGCTGGCTGACAAGGCTAGAAATACTGGCTTGATGAAGAGACCGCGCCTCAGTGAGTGAGGCAGCAGAAGGATCGAGGCAGATCCCTGACATCAGCCTCAGGCCTCTGTGCCTGGAGGACTTGGGCTCAAGACACTGCTAGACCATGTTCTCAGCACAGAGGGACAGAGGGCAGGGAGTAAGAGACAAAGACAGAAGTCAGAGGACAAGGGAGAGGGGTAAAGGGTGCTTGTCCTGAAGGGACAGAGGACTGCCTCTGGGTAGAGAGGAGACAGACAAGACAGATAGGGCCTGTAGGCAAATGGCAGCTTACAGAGGTACAAGGAGAAACCCTGTTAGGATGAGTGGGTTAACTTTGATTGGACAGGTTAATTAGGTGAGCCACAAGGGGGCTTTTGATTGCTGGACTTCAGTACTTTGATAGCTCACCTTGGTGGTCAGCCTCAGGAGAAGGAACTGGCCAAGTAAGGGTGTGGACCTTGGGGCTAGCTTTAGGAGTGTAATCTAATGGTTTAGCAAGGAAGAGGGAATGGGGGAGAAGGGCAAGGGCCTGCCAGAGCCATGTTTGCTGTGTTTACTCCTTCAGTACTTCAGTACCCATGTACACACACAGGTGTAGGCACCCACACACATACAAACTTGCATGTATACATGTCACACACCAGATGCACATGCACATGAAAAGAAGTTAAAAAAAAAGGGCAAACAATTGTATGCTGACCACAGACCTCTGAGCCTGCTCTTTTATCCTCAGAGGTATTGTATAAAATTAAATATACTGGAATACACTAAAGAAATCTTTTTGATACTTTTATTTTGATTACACATTTATCTAAGATTCTGTTTATAAAATTTGCAGTCTTGCCATATATACTAAATAAACTGAGTACATTAGTTAAAAGTAAGCAGTCTCCTCTGTAACAAGACTTCAGAATCAGTATTGTAACTAGCTGTTGCTAAAACCAGTGTGTCCTGCATTGTTTTCCCTCCATACGCTGTGTACAACACTTCTAAAATTAAAATATGAATGAACTTTATATACACACCCATGTTACTGATATTCTATAGTTAACACTGTACTGTATAAACTTGTGTAATTGCACATCTATCTGCTGATCTATTCCATTATTTCATTTATAATTTTAAGTATATTTTCAAGTTGTAAACAGTAATGAACTTCTCCCTAATATCTCAATATTTACTTTCATTTATTGTTTTTGTATTGAGACTGGGTTTCTCTGTGTACCAAGCCCTGGTTGTCCTGGACTCACTTTTGTAGATCAGGCTGGCCCTGAACTCACAGAGATCCTCCTGCCTCTGCTGGGATTAAAGGTGTGTGCTACCATGCCCAGCAATTACAAATAGCTGTAAACTGCCATGTGGGTGCTGGGATTTGAACCCGGGTCTTTTGGAAGAGCATTCAGTGCTCTTAACCACTCTCCAGCCCCATTTTTTATTATTCTATTACAATAAAATTTCTGTACCATGGAACACACATGTTAATAAATAGTTAAGTGTACTATTTAATAAGGTGTGACTAGTCATGTGCCTGTGGACGCAAACCTGTGTCCTGTATGCTACTTCTCTGAACACTCATCCTTCCACATTCAAACATCATTTTTTCCCAAATGTGTTAATCTTACTGGCGAATTTATTTTAATGAAATCACCTGCAGTACATATCTTTTGTGTGATCTTTCTGTTCAGCATAGTGTGTGATGTCACTGAGTATATTTTTAGGTTTATTCTGTCATATTAGCATGCCAGTTTCTTTTCTGTTGTCTTTTGTTGGATACCTGGGCAGTTTTAGTGTCTGCCTGTCTCGGTCAGGCTCTTGTGAAGGTTTGTAGTAGCCAGAGTATAGTTGCTGAAGTTTAGTTCAGTGTGCCAGCATGGGCAGTGGGCAGAATCGTCCAGACAGGAAGAGTGGGAGCAACCCAGAAGCTGGCTCTCAGGGCCCAGCCGGCTTCATACTAGGAATCTTCCTGTTTCCAGCTCCTGAGTGCTTGGGTTCAACAGGCACACCCCACACTTTTTTAATTTTGCGTATACCTCTGCCTGCTTGCAAGTGATTTTATCTCTCTTTGATCTCTCCTGTTCTTATTTTTTATTTTTTATAACTTGAGGCCATAGCAAGATGATGAAGGACCAGATTCTAGAGGGCTTTCCTTCTCAGAATCTTCAGCTCATATTCTTGGTGATGCTTTTTGGTTGACGATCAGTGTGTTGTTATGACCATGGCTGGTATAGCTGTATAGTGATAACTGTAGCTAACACAAAAGACTTCTGTATACAGCATGCTGATGTAAGGGCTGTCAGTGGATTATGTCAGCTCACTTATGGATGAGTCACTGAGCTATCAGGCAATTTGGGTGTGGCCTTAGAGCTTTGAAGCCAGGCCTTCAAGCTTCAGGGTACATGTTCTGTTAAAGGCCCAGTGAGATAGATAGCTCAGCAAGTTGATAAAGGCTTTTGCTGCCAAGCCTGATGAACCTGAGTTTAATCCCAGGAATCCTTACATGGTAGGAGAGAATTGTAGTTACAAGAAGTCCTCTGACCTTTGTGCATGCACCCCCACACAACAAGCACAATAAACATTTCAAAGAAACTTAGAAGTACTTACTGTCAAAACAGAAATAACCTGTTCCTACATGATCTTACAGGTCAGTTCTAGTATATATGAGTGTTGCAATCAGGTTATCCATGTATATATAAATCACTCACTCTGGAGTTTATTTTCTGTAAATAAAGCCATGAGAGTTAGTTCATGACATATTTGTAAGTAGGACAGTAGTGTTCAGACATTGTTACTTTCTGTCTTGACAGATTATAAGAGAAAATAGTATCTCTCTGAGTGAAATTGAATTGCCTTGTTCGGAGGACTTGAATTTGGAAACCTTGTCGTAAGTAATGCAGCATATAATATTAACTATGTTAGCACTTGTCAGATCAGTTTACTTACATAGGAGAAGCAGTGCTTGGTTTGAGTAATTCTGAATCCTTCATGTGGGGGATACATGAGATTCTGTCTCAAAAAAAAAAAAAAAACAGACATTTTCTTGTACCTTCTCTGTTTTTCATTCTTTCCATGGCGGGACGATGACACTTTTTTAAAATTGTCCTTCCTTGTAACATATGAAAGAATGCCATGTAAGAGGCAGGCTGTATCCGTTAAGGTCACATGGTCTTGTGCAAAAGTCCACAGAAATCTGCTGATTGGTTGGTGACCTTCAGCATTTTCAGAAGGCTATAACTTAGTTTGGAAAAGGTGAGTATTATTTTTATTCTAAGAGGGCAGATGATAATGGATTTTAAAGGACAATAACAACATTATGTTTCTTGTAATCTGCTTTCAGGCAAGCACATGTTTACATAATCGCAGGAGCCTGCTTGTCTCTGGGTTTTCGATTTGCTGGCTCAGAAAACTTATCAGCATTTAACTGTTTGGTGAGAACTGTCTTGGCGCACGCTGCTGTGCTGTGAGAGCTCCTTCTGTTTTACAGTCAAAGCCTTAGGATGCCACTTTTAACTTTCAATTCTTCTTCTTTTTCCAGCATAAATTTGCAAAAGATTTTATGAATTATTTATCTGCACCCAATGCTTCTGTAGTAAGTCTTTTTTTTCTTTCCCCTGAAGAACATTCATAGATAAGCCAGAAACTCATGAGTTATCAAATGCCTTTGCTACTTGAATTTAAATTGAGATTTGAAGCATAGCTCATCTTTGTCTTGGTTTTAAGATACTAAATTAGGTGAGAATATGGTTACCCTTGAGAATGTGATTAGCCTGGGAGGATGTGTGTATTTCTAATTCTTGTGACAAGGGAATAAAAGAGAGGTATATAATATTTGTGGATTGTCATATTCATATTGTGTCTTGTCACTGAATGCCAAAAATTTCCTTTAAAAAAAAACTGAACTAGTGAATATACAGTTAGTTGTTCTTTAGACATTACTTCTCTGATAACAAGAAAACAGCAAGATTTTATTTCCTAGTTAATGTGCAATAGTTTTTATAATGTGAAAAAATTAGAAATATCAGAAGTTCCTAAATTATTAAGTAAGATATGACATATCCATATGCTCTTACACATTGGATGTAGCAAAATCATGCCATATGTGTGTGTAGAATTGCTTATAAGTTATTCAAAGGGTTAGCATGTGTAGTGTCTGACTTTCATCTATAAATATGTATTTTTTAAACTTTCTACATTGAATTTATATTTCATAACCAGAGTATTCATTTTTGTAGATTTAGTTTTAAAGTTACAAACATTTGTAATCTCCCAGTGTCAGATATATTGGTAATTAAGAAACATAATCACACAAAAAAAAATGAAGCATAATCACAGTTAACACAAAGTCATGTTTTTGTGTCACCAGACAGGGCCGTACAACCTTGAAACGTGCCTGAGTGTTGTCCTGCTGTCTCTTGCCATGGTGATGGCTGGCTCTGGGAACCTGAAGGTGCTGCAGCTCTGTCGCTTCCTGCACATGAAGACGGGCGGAGAGATGAACTATGGCTTCCACTTGGCTCATCACATGGCCCTGGGCCTTCTCTTTTTGGGAGGAGGAAGGTAATGAGTATGTTTTGTTTTGTTTGTTCTTTAATTAAAAAAGAGTTCATGAGGGAGATCTATAAAAGTGATCCCCCCCATTTTTTTCGCTTTTAAAAGTACATTTTTCTGTTGTTGGCCTTTTTCATACAGATCTTAGAATTTGTCATTTTCCATAGTAAATAACGCGATAGAACATGAACTAGACCTGTACTGACTGTGCACCAGCTGCAGAGAGTTGAAGCCTCTGACCACATTGTCCTTTATCTGTGACTTCATTTACTTGTTCGATGGTTGTGACCTTGGCCAGCTGCTCTAATTTCTGAAAGTTATGTAGGCTTATTTTCCTCTTTCCAGAAGTATAAAAAATAGATTTAAAAGGTAGAGATTATGAACAGGATGTGTATTTTCTTAATATGTTTTATGACATATTTTTAATAATTTTTAAAATTATAATTTTTAAAAATAATTTAATTGTTCTTAATAATTTAATGAATGCTTACAGCCTGGGGCTTACTTAGCTCAGTCATTAATCACTTGCCTATCATGTGCATGGCCCAACCTTTGAATTCTTGGCACTACAATAAAAATTAAAGACCCAACAAGAATGGGTAAAGGAATGTTAACATAAAAATTCTTTTGTATGTTATGCTTTTGAAGTTATTTCCTTCTTAATAAGTACCTGCATCTAATGTGTGCTCACAATCTGCCACATGGCTGGTTTCTTGCTTTGTCTTTCAGATTTAAAAAAAAAATTATTTTTAATTGTTTGCGTGTGTGTGTGTGAGGGTTTATTCATGTGAGTACAGTTCCTCTGGAGCTTGGGTTACAGGCAACTATGAGCCGCCCAACATGGGTGCTGAGAGCCAAACTTGGGTCCTTTGGAAGAGCAACTCACACTCTTAATAAGCCATCTCTCTAGTCCTGGCATTGCATTTTAGTGATTATTTTATTTTTAAATGGTCATGTTTTCTGTAAGACTGGTATTATAACAGTCAACATTGTTATATTTAATCCCCAAGTTTCTAGTGTTAACATAAGAATATTCATCTTTGCATTTTGATTTATCAAGATGATAAACTACTTCATCGTCCTCACTCTGTGCTGTTTTAGGGTAAACTGTGTTTATTAATTCCTGGGTTGAATTTTAACATTTGTAGAATGTTCCTTCTGTTTTAAGTAGTAGTCAGTCTGGAAATGATACAAGGACTAACTGTAAAGGATATATCCCCACCAAGGAAACATGTTGTTTATCGTGACAGCTTACTGTATACCTTGCTACAGAACCCCACTCTTCAGACCCAAGAATGCCTTGAAGATAAGAGCAGGGAGTTTAATAATGTCCGTCCCACTGAATTTGCTCTGCAGGTACTCCTTGAGCACATCCAATTCGTCCATTGCCGCTCTTCTCTGCGCCCTGTACCCTCATTTCCCAGCCCACAGTACTGACAACCGGTGAGTCTTGTCCACTGCTTAGCTTGTTTCCTGAGTTCTCTAAGGGTGATCAGTCTGCTTTACTTTCATGGACTATTGCTTCGTTTTTGAACTTAACCTTCCTGGCTAAATCTTTTAAGTATCTCTTTCAAAGTATTAGACTAAAAGAAAATTCTGGATATCCGATACTTGATCATTCTCATATCTGTCAAACTGTTGTAAACCCAGGTGTAGGCCAGATAGAGTTATCTTTAGGTATAAATTTATCATATAAAATTTTGTAGCTAAAGAAAGTACAAGAAAAAAAAATTTTTTCTGTTAAAATGATTTAATTCCAAGAACAAAAACTTAATCTGACTTAGTGGCAATGTGAGTTCCTTCTTTTACACAATTGCTGAGAAGTTTTGTGTAAATGACATCAAAGAGAGACAAAAATATAGACCTATAAAAAATAAAACAGACAGTTTAGAAGTGGCCAGAAGCAGTAAACCTATGTCAAATAAAGTAAGCATTAGAGAACATTGTAGAGCACAGAGAATGACTAACATATCCTTTTCCTGAAAGGTGACCAGCGTTAGGGACCTCTTCTGTGTGTTGGGGAAGGAAAGAAACAGCTCCTGATAAATGAGGTCTGTAGGCGTGGGCACTACTTAATTGAGAGCGCCCTCTGCTGTCTGTCAAAAGAAGAGTCAGCATTCTTTGTCTAGTAGTGAAGGGAGTTCTTGAGGCCACTTAAACCATTACCTTTAATTTATAGTAACAAATTTAACCAATGACAGGAAAAGGCTGCTTTGCAAAAGTAATCTGATCTGAAATCCAGTGCCTGCTAGGGAAAACATACGAACATTGTTAAATGCAGCTCTGACATGTGGCCTCCATCCTGTCATGTGAATTGTTAGGGTCAGTTACCAGGTCATTCCAGTGTAGTGCTGCTTACGTGATTAGTTTAATTTCCTTCCTTCCTTCCTCCCTCCTTCCCCCCCTTCCTCTCTCCTCCCTCCCTCCCTCCCTCCATCCTTCATGTATTCAAAGTTTTCATGGAACTATCTGTGTGATCCAGGCTGACTTCGAACCTGTGATCTTCTATTTCAGCCTACCAAGTGTTGAGATTATAGGCATGCACCACCGTACATATCTTAAAGCAATTTGGTGATAAATACCAAGCATCTTAGTGTAGGTCTGTGGGTGTGGCAGAGTGCCTGCTTAGCATGTGTGAGGACCAGGATTCAGTGCCCAATGCTGCTCTCCCCCATTTTTAAATACAATTAATAACTGTGATTCCTCCCCTCCTTTCCAACTTTATTTTTGATATAAACTTACAGTGGTGAGAAGAGGGAAGGCTCTTTCTATCATTAGTTTTTCCAGGTTATGTGTGTGTGTGTCCTGTGTGTGCGTTTGGAGGCAGAGGTTAATGTTGGGGTTTATCTTCACCTGTCTCTCTCCCTTGACATTCTGAGATAGGTTCCTACTGCATCTAGAGCTTGGATGGCTGCCCACCGAGCCTCTAGGATCCCAGGGTGAGCTTGTTTTAACTCTCGAAACACTGGAGGAGCTGTAGGTGGATCCCTCTGCACCAGCTCTCATACTGGTTCTGGGATCCAAACTCAAGTCTACACTCTTAAACCTTATGCACCTTACCACTCACTGAGTCATCTCCCCAACCATGTTCTTACCGTGATCTCATTTCATCACTCTTTAATGCTATCTGAAAATTAAACGTTTATGTTTATACTCTAAAATACAAATCGTAAAGTTAAAAATTTTAATGTGAACATTCAAAAGCAAATGCACACACACGTCCACTCTCACCCATCAGTGTTCCACCAGGTATTTCAGTGGTGTGCGTGATAGTTTGTACACAAGGATGTGCACATGGAGAGCATTACTCTCTGAGAGCTGACTGGGGTCCGTTCTTCCTTACCAACCGTGAAGAAAACAACAGAAGCTACAGCGTACCTCCAAGAAGGGTGATGGGAGGTGTCTCGTGTGGAGCACTCAAGAATGGTTGAGCAGGACTGCTGTAAATCAGTGCTCGGACCACTATTAGTAAATATTTTCCTATTAAACAATTTTTACAGGGGCTAGAGAGATGGCTCAGCAGTTAAGAGCACACTGGCTGCTCTTCCAAAGGTCTTGAGTTCAACTCCCAGCAACCACATGGTGGCTCACAACCATCTATAATCAGATCTGGTGCCCTCTTCTGTTCTGCAGGCATACATGCAGGCAGAACTCTGTCCACATTATAAATAAATCTTTAAAAACAAAACAAAACAATTTTACAGAGGCAGTTGGTTCTCTGTTAGTTTGAGGCCAGCCTGGTTTACAGAGCGAGTTTCAGGACAGACAGGGGTATTACATGGAGAAGCCCTGTCTCAAAAAAGAAGACAAAACAGATAAAAAAAACCCCACCAATTTTTACTTTCTTGTAAAATTTTTTACCTGTGAACTCAGATGAAGAATTCTTGCATCAAAGATTACATAAGTGGTTTCTTAGAAGTTCTCCGTACCTTTTGTGGTCTTGTAGATGGCTCAGTGATAAAGGTGCTTGCCTACAAGCCTTATGAACCTAGTTTAATCTCCAGTGCCCACATGGTGAAGGCGAGATAAGTTCCTTAGGTTGTCCTCTGACCTCTGCATCCATGTATCACATGCATACACACACACTAAATAAGTGTAATAGAAAAATTTAAACTAGAATGTCTCTGTATTTTTAATTGAATTTGTCATGTTCATTTCAGACTCTTTATGGGAGGTATTCACCACCCCAGCTTTTGTAGCCTGTCAGCAACAGCAATTGTCAGGCTCCTGTTCTTGTCACTCCTCTGTTTTGTTTGCACAGGTATCATCTACAGGCCCTCCGTCACCTCTATGTGCTAGCTGCAGAACCAAGGCTCCTGGTACCCGTGGATGTGGACACAAACACACCCTGCTATGCCCTGATAGAAGTTACTTACAAGGTGACTAGCTCTCCCTGTCATCTTTGCATTTTACTTTAAAATGATCATTTTAAAAGCATTTTGACAAAAGATGATAATACTAAGTTGAACAATCATAAACACTGAAGCTTCCTAAGTTGCTGCTCACAGCCAGGCTGCACAGGCTCGCTGTTGTACTTGGTTGTAACTCACTGTTGCCAGTTCTTCCTTGGTCTAACGCTGGCTGTTGGGAAATGCTCCTCGTAACGCTCTGTAGCTGATTACAGTGCTCTGCAGAGTGAGTTGAGTTACAACGACTCTTAAAGCTTGATTTGCTGAACACTCGAAATCTCCAGCTTGTGCTTTTGAGTGATCTTTTATTGGGATTCATAAATAGGTTACAAATTATTTAGTCTGTACAAAATTATTAAATACTTCTGTTTGTCAAAATGTGCTACACTTCGAGATGTGAAAGTGAGGTGATGATATCATATTCCTGAAGGAAATGAATGGGCAGGCCTGAATGCAGTGATGACAGTATGATTGGTAGTTGGAGGGTGTGTGGCATGCTGCAGTGCTCTTATCCCACTGAAGAGTTCGGGGCAACTGTCACAGTGGAAACCAGGCTGAGAAACGGGACTTGTTCTGGACGTGTGTGTAACTCCATGCTGTGGGCCACAGCCCTTCAGTATTGCTGCCCAGTGAAGGGCAGGCCTCTGAGGGGCTGAGGGTAATGGATGCTCTGTAGCAGTATGTCGGCTCGCGACCTTTAAGATCTGAGTGTTAGGGCTATAGCGTAGCTCGGCACCAGGCCCTGGCTCCGTCTAGTAAGAAGACTGTTAGAGGAGTTGTACTGTGTGACCATCGGCCAATGCTGGCTGTGTTTTACCTTTATAAAGGGCACTCAGTGGTATGAACAGACCAAAGAAGAACTGATGGCTCCAACACTTCTTCCAGAACTTCATCTTTTAAAGCAGGTAAGTTGCTGTGACTTTCCTGGTTAACCCCCCTATTTAAGAAAACAGGAAAGCAGCAACAGCAGGAGAAATATTTGTGAAGAGTAGAGGAGGTCTTGTCTTAGAGGTTTTTTCTTATAGTCTATGTCCTTCCAGAACATGGTTCACATGCTTTTTTGCAAACAATTGGGTCTTGTTAACCTATAGGTGACTCATTGTAGCCAAGTCACTATTTCCTCTAAGAAGCATGTTCAGTTTGCCAGTTTTGAGTAACTGTGTTTGTATTTGTCCCTGCAGATGAAAGTTAAAGGTCCAAGATACTGGGAACTGCTCATAGATTTGAGCAAGGGAGAGCAGCACTTGAAGTAAGTATCCTGAGTTCTCACTTGTGCCTTTCCATTGCACAGAGGTCGGCAGGGAGGTGAGATTCTAGACTAACGTCTGGGTATTTTTGGTCACATTCTGGTCTCATGCAAGATAACATATAGGGTGTGTTGAGCAATATGGTCTATATCTTTCAAACAGGATTTGTTTTAGAATGTAAAAGTTTTAATTTGAAAGTCAAACTATAAATGTTTACACATGTTCATTGAGAAACTAGAACTGACTTAGCATTAGACAGCAATGGGATTTTCTGTGGAGATAGTAAGATTTAGTGTAAAGGGGACTTTTTATAACATCAGATGTTTGTCAGACATCTTCTGTTGCTTTTACTATTACAGCTGACATAACACTGTGGGAGATTGCTTTCAGGTAGGATAAATTATGTGCAAGTAATTACCCAGCGTGTTAATAGTGTATTACCTTGGGAAGTGTGTAAATTGTTTAAATTCATGGAAAGTTTTGACGAGCATGTGAAAGTTTCATAGTCTGGTTCTAGTTGTATCTTCTTATTCTCTAGCAGCTAGTTTCTATTTATTCTTAGATTGTTTAATATTTTCTTTCTACTGCAAACCAGTTACTAGATCTTTAGTGCTATAAGACACTGTAGTGTCTTAGGCATATTGCTAAGGACACTGGAACCCAAGGTGTTACCCTGAGAAGCTCTTGAGCAGATAGAATCCCTTCTCAGTGAACAATTCCGTGACTCTCATACCACAGAAAAGTGGGGGTGCATCTTGCCCTCACTTATGTGCACTCAGCCATTTTGTGCATAGTATAAGTAAACCTACCAGAGAATAGAGACAACTTCCTCCCCTATACAGGTGGCATTGGAAACCACTAACTTTAGCAGAGAACTACCCATAGTACTTCCCATAAAGTCATCTGTTTTTTTTTTTTTTTTTCTTTCAGGTCTATTCTTTCCAAGGATGGAGTTTTATATGTAAAGCTCAGAGCAGGCCAGCTCTCCTACAAAGAAGATCCAATGGGGTGGCAGAGTTTGTTGGCACAGACTGTTGCTAACAGGAACTCGGAAGCCCGGGCTTTCAAGGTGTGTAGCATTTCACTTAGTGTCTTTTTTTATTGTAAAGCTGAATCGCCCTGGTTTCCATTGCTTTCTTATGTGATATCCATAATAAAATAGAGAAGTCTTGCTAGTATTCTGTATAAGACTTGTATTTAGTGCTATCTATAATAAACCTGCACACAAGCAATATTTGGTTTAATTATTTTACTTACTAGTCCCTCAAATAGAGAACTAATCTTGTACGTTAGCACTTGTTAATTACTTTTTTCCTTTTCTTTCCTCCACACCCCTCTTCCCTTTGCCTTTGGCAGGGTTTCAGTCTGTTGACAGGCGGCACACCCTCTCCCGGACCCCCTTTGCTCATCATCTGTGTTTTGCAGTGCTAGAGATTGAACCAGGGCTCTATACATGCTGGATTAAATGTTTCACCACTGAGCTATTAAAACCCTACCCCTGGCCTCAAATTGTGGTTCCCTTGCCTCAATCTCCTGAGTGCTGGGGTTATAGGTATATAGCACTGTGCTTGGCTGTACTTCAGTGGGGAGAAGAATCCATTTTTAAACCACATTTGTTTCTTTAATCTTGAGGAAAAGGGTAGGATGATAAACTTGAGTCTTGATTTTTAGTTTATTATTTCATAGTAATATGAAATACTGCTTCTGATAGTACTCAGCTATCACTGCAGTAGTGTTTAAAGTGAAGGAATGGTTAAGACAAAAGCGTGAGCTAAAACTCATTACTGTGAAAGGGATCAGTGCATGTTCTGTATTTTAGAATTCATTTCCATTATTAGAAATGTGTTCTATAGGCTAGCATTAAACTTGGCAATTTACTCAGTCTCAAGAGTTTCAGGGGCAGATGTTTGCTGAGGATGCTCTGAGTACCTGGGACTCGGGCCACACATAGCAAAGGTGCCAGCTCAGTAGCCAAGGGGAGGGCACAGAACTTAGCTTTTTTAAATTCCTGAATAAGGAGGTAACAGTTTACTGTAGTTCAACTTATATTTGATCTGAGATCAGCCAGTTGACATTGAGCCTTTCTCATAGTTACTGGATGTGAATCTATAAAAGTTTCCAGCCTTGGTGTCAAGTGTGTTGTTCTTGGAATATTTTGAGGAATTTTTTTTTGCTTAAGTTTAGCTTATATTTTTTTCTAAAAATTAGAGCCTATACAAAAAGCTAATCCAATTTATAGATAAGTTTCAACTTATTTTTGAATATTGAAAGTATGTATATAAAAATTAAAAGATAACCCAGTGTCCTGTCTACTGGGATTTTAGAACTAAAAAAGAAACCTAAATTGAAAATACTCCATTTTCAGTCTTGAACATTAAGTGGTATACTGAGGGCTTTTCCTACTAATTTTTTTTATTGTAGTATAAAATACACACACACAAAAATAAGGCCTTACCTGTTTTTAAATGTGAAATGTTTTAAAATAATAATTAGATACAATATTGACATGTAACTTTATTACTAGAACAATTGCACCTTGTAAACCTAAGCTGTCCCTATTAACAATAATTTCTCAGCTAGCCCCAGGCAGCTTCCCCCTTTGCCTTTTTGTCTGTGATTCCTCTAAGGACCTCACACATGAAGGAGGATAGTGTCCTTTGATAGCTTACTTGAGTGACACCTCTCTTTCCTTACTCTTCCAAACTATTTGGACTTTTGTTCTGTTTTGTTTTTTGTTTTTCCCAGACAAGATTTCTCTGTATCCTTGACTGTCCTGGACTTGCTTTGTAGACCAGGCTGGCCTTGAACTCACAGAGATCCGCCTGCCTCTGCCTCCCAAGTGCTGGGATTAAAGGTGTGTGCCACCGCACCCAGCATATTTGTACTTTTAAGCAGGCTTTTCAGTTAGACATTGAGGGAGGGAGGAAGGTTTATAAGGAAAAAGACATGTTTATTATTGGCCTTTTGGTAAATCAACACTTCATATTAGCTTGTGCAAAAGCTTCTTGCAACTTCCTAGCAGAACAGGGTGACAAAGCCCTAGCTTGTTTTGTCCTGTGGGTCCTTTGTGTGAAAGGAGAGGATAGAGTTCTTACAACTGCAGGCCTTACGGTGTGAGCAGAAAGGGAAGTACTAGTTGGTTATCTTACTTAAGTATGGCTTTTCTTTCTTAGCCAGAAACAATTTCATCATTCACTTCTGATCCAGCACTTCTATCATTTGCTGAATATTTCTGCAAGCCAACTGTGAGCATGGGTCAAGTAAGTATTGTATGTTTTGCTGGGTCTCAGGACAAGACTTCATTAGTTTTATCAGTAGATAAGCAAAGTCACCTGTACTATTCTGCCTTTGAGATTGATGACATCTGTCACATGTGTTAGAGATTGCTTGCTGATGAAACCTGTGCCTTCGGTTACCAGCACCGCTCCTTCCTCTCTCCCCAGCTTCCTTGCTGGGTTTGATTCTGGGAGCTCTCTGTGCTTACATGGGTGCTGTTTGTCCCTGCATCTTTGCTGGTGCTGTGCTGCCTTTCTGGATCCCACTACTCCCAGCCGACCGAAGGCCTGTCCTTGTGGTGTTCCCACAGCTTTTTTTACCTTAACCGACAGTTGATCATTAATCTACCAGATCATGTGCTGATACCTCACCATCTTTTTTGGGTTTTGATTGATGTTATAACAGTGTGGACTATGACTTTTTATAGATGAACTACTTTTCACTGTTTACTGTAGAGCTTCAGAACAGGCTGTAGTAGCTGTTACACAGTAGTTTCCTGAGTTGGTTTTGAAATATGCTCTGATAGGCTACAAAATACTTGTGCTTTTCTAAGAAACAGGAGATTCTGGACCTCTTTTCTTCAGTACTCTATGAGTGTGTTACTCAGGAGACCCCAGAGATGTTGCCTGCCTACATAGCAATGGATCAGGTATGATTCCAAAGTTGTTTGTGTTCTGATGCAATTGATCCTGTATTTCAAATGACTTCAGATGACCTACTACTTCACAGTGTGGAAAATTCCCTATGTATTCAGTTTTCAGTTTCTTGTTTGCTTTAGACATCTTATCAGGGAACCATTCCCAATTGGCAGCTCTATGCTGATACCCAAAGGCTGGACTTGGGGCTAGCAGGAGTTCTCTCTGGAAGGTGGCTTTCCTCTTAGGAGTCCTATGTCCCCTTTTGTCTTCTTCTCCTGGCTTGGGGAGGGAGGGATCATTTTCTTTCTTGCTCTAGTATTCCTGTGTCACCTCTTGCCTCTTTCTGGAAACCTTCATGGGAAGACCACATATGAGCAGTAGGTGAGCCATATGTGCATGGTGATTGCCCAGATGTAAATACCATCTCCTTGGCCAAGTCTGCAGGTAGCTTAGAACTGGGAATTGGTGATTCAGGGAGATGATGTTCATTTAAGTACCTAACAGGGACATGTAAGTACCTCGGGAACATACTGCGTGAGAGCTTTCCTAAGCCATTGAACTTTATCAGGGTTGATATTAATACAATTTTCTCTCAGTCTCATAGTTTTTCAGACCCAATTTTGCAGTTAAGCTTAACCAGTAATTTTCTAACCTGGCTAAAATTTATCTGGAGAATCTTAAAAAACAGAACTTCATTGGTTAAGCTTAACTGCAAAATTGGGTCTGAAAAACTATGAGACCGAGAGAAAGTTGTATTAATATTAACCCTGATAAAGTTCAATGGCTTAGGAAAGCTCTCACACAGTATGTTCCCGAGGTACTTACATGTCCCTGTTAGGTACTTAAATGAACATCATCTCCCTGAATCACCAATTCCCAGTTCTAAGCTACCTGCAGACTTGGCCAAGGAGATGGTATTTACATCTGGGCAATCACCATGCACATATGGCTCACCTACTGCTCATATGTGGAAGAGAAGGAACCATCTGTTGGACTGAAAGGGGAAACTTCTCGGGGG
>CAJQZJ010014957.1:5295570-5325690 GCA_907164525.1 Lophiomys imhausi
AAAAAAAAAAAAAAAAACAGAACTTCAAATCTTGTTCCATACCTACTAAGTTGGAGTCTAGGGTGCAAGATCCAGAACCTACAATTTTAAAAAGTTCCTTAGTAAATATGAAGAGTTTATAGGTTGGCATTTGGGACTCTGTCTCAAGCCAAAGAAATAATCTTTGATGATAAAAATAGCCTTGTGGGTGACTGAGTAGGAAAGCATCTAGGCAGGAGGTAATTCCCGAGGCATGGAAATGACAGAGAAGTGTGTTCATGCTGTAGTAGGAGCACAGACCCAGAGCTGAATTGTGTTGAAGCTCTCCCTTCTCAGGTGCACAGAGTGATTGAACTTCAGTGCTGGCACTCAGCTTGCTGCATCTCCTGACACAGCAGCCAAGTTGTGCTCCTTGGTATCTGGTTGAATGTTCTCTTCCTTTTAAAACACTGGGAACCTTCAGCTCTCCACCATCTAGAACAGTCTCCATGGATAAATGTCTCCGCCGGTGGTAGCCATAGTACCTTTCTAGTTGATTCTTAACATCAATGTGATCAGTAATTAGCCTTCTGCCCCATTGGGATTCCTGTCTGATCCCTGCTATGTCATTGTACCCCAACTTTCCCCCAGAGATTTATACACCAGTCGGGGGGGGGGGTCCTTCATTATTCAGGGTTGCTGAGCCAAAAACGAACTTGACCTTTTTTGCTTTTACTTAGAAATTGCCCTCATGTTGAAGAAAGTGAGCCACACCAGGGAGAGGGCTTCTTAGTGTGGTCAACTGCACTTCCATACCCTGTGGATCTCCATAGCCTCTTTCTGATCTTGTCAGCCATATTTAGAACATACCCTAGAATGCAACACTGAAGACAACATGATTAGAACATCTTACCATTTCATTAACAGACTGTTCTTTCTGTTTTCTCACACAGGCTATAAGAAGTCTTAAAAAGAGAGACGTGTCAGACACATCTGATCTTTGGCAGATAAAGTTGATATTAGAGTTTTTCAGTTCACGAAGCCACCAGGAAAGGCAACAGAACCAACCTAAGCGAGGGCTCTTTATTAACTCCGAGTTCCTGCCCGTGGTGAAGTGCACTATTGATGCCACCCTGGATCAGTGGCTGCAAGGTATGGTGACACCATGCCTTTGTGCTTGTAGAGTACACTCAATTGGGGATTTTTCTATTCTAACAGTTTCCATTGGCAAATAAGACAAATCTGAGCACTATCTGTAGCTTGGTTGTTTCCAGTTTGACAAGTCAAAGTCTGGTTGTGTACTTCAATTTCTCTAAACAGTACACTTAACCTACTTTAGGAGTGGGCACGTTTAATGCGTAGGTGAGATCCTTGGTCATCCTGTGGCCATGGCTCTCTGCCAGGAGAAGTGCTAACTTCAGAAAGAAGGGAACTCTAAAGTTATTCATGACTCCTAGAAGTGATGCTGACTCACAAGAGTGACATGATTTTGGGAATACAGTTGATATGCTTCTTCCTGCAGTCAGTTTCTGGATCTTTATATTCCTTTCAGTTCATTCAGCTCCTCACAGCAAATACCTGGCAGCGACCTGCTTTGAGTACATACAAACCCTAGTCATAGTCATAACAGTGCTTGGCTCATTATGTAAGTGGTCCTGCTGTAACACTGGGAAGTAAGTTTCTGACAATCAGACTGTGAAGAAGCTTGTAGGGAGTGAGTGAAGGAGGTAGCTGTCAGCACTGACCTAAGTCTACCAGATGCTTCTGTGAGGCTTTGAGATGTTTTCATAGGTATTTCAATTCCCCCCCCCCCTTTGGTAAAAATGTTATATAATAAATGTCAGTGTTTTCTTTCCATTGAGTTTGTTATTTCAGCACCTGTAGAGAGCCTTAGCTGTTGAGGAGTATGTTAAGTCTTGGCAGGTTCTCTGATGGCAGACATCTTAGAATGTGAAAGCTTTGGCAGTGACAGGGCATTCTTAGAACAGTGACCTGGTTGGTTTGTTGTTCTTCAGGACACTCAGTGAATTCAGTTTTCCAGACATCTTTCTTATTCTCTCCAGGGCATTCTTAGAACAGTGACCTGGTTGGTTTGTTGTTCTTCAGGACACTCGGTGAATTCAGTTTTCCAGACATCTTTCTTATTCTCTCCAGTTTTCTTTCTGGTTCAAATATCTTATGTCTGTAACTGAAGGCTTAAAGAATGAGGCTAACAGGAAGCTTGTGTACTGGAGGTATACAGTTAAGATGGGTTTAAGAGGCTCCTTTTTGCTAGAGCTTCAACTTTTACCCCTGAAGTTCTGTTTGCTATCCTCTGCTTGGTCACTTTTGTCACTTTGGTACTAAAACAACCAACAATTCCTTTTCTTCAGATTTTCATGATGCTCACAGAGAGAAAGGAGTTGCTTTTGGGAACTGTGGCATAAAGATAGGGTCATTCCTATCCCAGAAGCAGATATGGTGTTGAGTGTCTTGATTGCGAACCAAGCTGCATCTTACCCCATTCCTCAGTCTGCCCCTCCTGTCCAGGGTGTCTTCAATGAGTGGCTTAGGTCGCCTGTCCTCAGCTGACCACTGTGTCCCAGGATAGGATTGCCTTGGCTGCCTGAGGCCAGTGATTGTCAGAGCGTGGCCCTTGAGCCCGCAGTGCTCACACATTGTGACAAATGCAGATGAGTCCTGCCTGCCTGCACCCCAGATCTGTATCACGCTAGAAGCCTGGGTGAGAGCACTCGGATAGGTACTGGAATTTGACCACCTCGAGCCAGGAGTAAGTAGGTTCTAGTCCTGGGCTGAGGGCAGTCTCCTCGAACATCACACTGGAGGGAAAGACGTGATAACAGTGGGTATTTGTTGTCTTGTAATCCCTGAATCTGCGTGTATTTCCTCACCTCCCCACACTCAAAACTTGGAAGTTTCAGACCACGATAGCCTCTGAACCCGTGTAGCACTGCCTGGTTTGTGCTAAGAGCTAAGTATGTGCTTGATGAAAAAGTAATAAAAATAATCGTTCACATTTCTCTCTTTCCTGTTCTCGGTCAATGCAACCCTCTCCTGTCCTCACAGCTGGAGGCGATGTGTGTGTGCGTGCCTACCTCAGTGGGCAGCCTGTCGAGAAGTCTCAGCTGAGCATGCTGGCCTGCTTCCTTGTCTACCACTCTGTGCCAGCACTGCGACACTTGCCACCTCTGGGACTGGAAGGTAATCAATCCCCTCAGCTCTCTTTTCAGTTTCCCACTAGTTTAGTTAGGGAGAAATTCCGGTAAATCGCCTTCTCTAAAGCAGTACTCATCTTTGTTCACGCTTTGTGTTTGTGGAGAGTGCTTTCTGAAAACACAACAAACCATATACTTTCACTTCTTACAAAAAAGTTCTTCAGAGTAGGACTATAAACTAAATGTGTGTTATTCTGTATATGAATGACATCTGTATATATATTTAAGTTATATGGATTGAACTCAGCGTCTTCAGTATAGTAGTCAAACATTGTACCACTCTGTTATGTTTACAGAATTTATTTGATTTTTCTTATAAGTTTTTAAGATTTCCTAGTTTATAAAAGTTGTATGTAATCTCAGTTTCCGTTACCCATAAACTTCAAAGCTGTGGGTGTAATTTTGTATGTATTTACAATTTTTACATTAGGAAGTGTGGAGTTGAGTGAGTGTTATTTGCAGTATAGAGTCAGGCACTGAGCTTGTCTGTAAGACAGCCTGATTTATTCATGTCGCATTTAAGTTGCTACCTTTTAATTCGAGTTAAAAAAATTTTTTTTCAGAAGAGGAAGTCAATGTTTAATCACTTTTAACTTAATGACATTACTGATTTGTGTGATTTAGAAAGTCTCAGAGAAAAATGTACTATAAACAGACTTCTAGTTATGGCCATGAGGAATTCCTTGTATTTGGTGGCCTCTCCTATGGAAATGTACAAAAGTTGGACACATGCATAAGATAGCAGTTAAAGATTTGGTGTTTCCTTGCTGGCTAGATTATTTAGGATGTTCTTGACTGTGGTAGGGAAAGGGAACCCAGATATTGCCAGACTGTTTGAGTTGTGGGAGGGAAGTGAGGATACAGAAAGACCAAGGGAGCTGAAGTTTACAGGATGGCTATCAGAAAGGTCAGGCTATGCAGAAAATGGCAGAGGTGCCTTTGGTTTCAGGAGAGTTACTGGCCAGAAAGTTGCATGTGAAGGAATTCCCTCAGTCATGAGAAGCAAATTGCCTCTGGACTATGTAGTATTGTGGCCACACTTTACAAATCTCACAGGATGGACACAAGTTGTGATCTGTGATCATAACTGCCTGTATGTTTTCTTGAAATTTAACTGTACCCAGACCAAAGCTCCATAACACAAGAACACAGAAATACTCAGTGTTCAAGTAGGTGAAGCTTAGTATGTGGCATACAACAAAAACAGCTCCCAAAATGGGCGTGGTGGCCCACACCAAGCACTTGGAAAGCAGGAATTCCCTGGAGGGAAGGAATTCAAGGTGATCCTTGCTATAGAGTGTGCTCAGAGCTGGCTTGGCCCACACTGGACCCAAGTCTCAGGAAAAACTAACAATAGTAATGGCAACCACGTTTACAGGCCCACAAACTGCCATGCTAATGCAGCCCCGGGCTGGCGATTGGTTAGATTTGTCTGCCTCAAGCTGCTCTGCATTCCTCTTTGTTGCTCAAATTTTGCCACAAGCCAAATTAGTTGTCTCTCCCTAGCTTCTGACTGTGAGAGATTCTTGCGGATCTTCTCCCCCTGTATTTTCTTTCTTTGCTCCTCACCCTGTTCTTATTCAGATAAGAACACTATAGAATGAGAAAAAGAAAATACAAAACCCAAGATGCAGAGAAACAGGAGTGTAGAACCTGTGCAGTTGACACTATGGGATGGAGAGGAAAGGCCAATGAAGCTTAAGAGGCTCATTGGTGATAGATACCTTTGCTTCCCTCAGAAGCTGTGTTTGTAGATCTTGGTAGCGTGACAGAATCATCTGAGTAGATAGAGTCCAACCCTGGGTATCCAGGCCTCACTTCCACTGAGTTGTGTGCAATCTCTGTGGGACCAAGAGCGAGCAGCATGAGGTCAACTCTCAGTCTTCAGTCTGTGCAGGGTTTTCGTTTGCCTTTTTTTTTTTTTTCTTTTTTTTCCCCCTTAGTAAAAGACTGAACTTACAGATCAGAAATTATTAGGATCAAAATCACTTACAGTAATTGAGGCTAGTTAAATTTAATGTACACAAATAAGTTCTACACTGGTTAATTTTTAAAGTACAAAATGGGTATGTTTAAATTCTTAAAATGTTTTAAGAAATTAAAAGTTAAGGGATTGCCAGTGGGGCTTGTGTCCAGAAGGAAGACCTCCTGGCTCAAGCATGGTGTACTGAGCTCCTTGGGAGGCTGAGTGGCAGAGGATGTGTACTGTTGTAACCTTCTGCATCTCTGTCTCTTCAGGGAGCACAAGTTTTGCTGAACTCCTCTTCAGGTTCAGAAAGCTGAAGATGCCAGTCCGAGCTTTGCTGAGACTGGCTCCTTTGCTCCTTGGGAATCCACAGCCGATGGTTATGTGACCACATCTGGTGGTAAACCCATCCCAAAAATGACTGCCGCACAGAATCATGATGGCAGCAAAGCTAAGGCAGTATTTCTATTTTGTAACCAGTAGAACTCATATGCGTATGCCTCACAGTATTTGAAATCTATGTTGAAAGTATTACAGATACGCTGTTGCTGTCCACTTGCCATCTGTTGTATAAAAGGCAGTTAAAATTCACTTTTTTAAATAAAGATTTTTGGTTTGTTTTCAAAACTGTTGATGGCTTTCTTGGACTTCAGAGAATAGACTGACAGACTGATTTTTGAAGCCTTTGAACTTCAGTGGTTCAGGTGAAAAGGTCATCTGCACTCAGAAGTGCACGGTTTAAAAAGCCACCCCATGAAAGTGGACTTTCTGCTGCCATAGGAGAGTCTCTGTGTTGTCCACTTTGTCATAGCTGTCTGCTCTGTGCTTCCTGTGGTAGATGACGTCATTGCATTTCTGCTGCCATAGGAGAGTTTCTGTGTTGTCCACTATGTCATAGCTGTCTGCTCTGTGCTTCCTGTAGTAGATGATGTCATTGCAATGAGTAGATTGTACTGTGTGAAGAACTCTCAGCACGGTGCTGGCCTGTGCCACGTGGCTGACTACAGGGTGCTTGCTGCTCTTTGGAGGTAGCTGTGGACTCATAAGGGTGGACCCTCACTGCATAGACTCGATGACCTGTTTGGAAGAGGAAGAGGGGTGTGTTTCTTTCTCTCCGTACCAAGTGAGAACTTGCAGCACGGCTGCTTACAAGCCAAGAAGATTCCCTCATGGGTAACCAGTCAGACAGTCTTGGACTTCAGCACCTAGAAGCATAAGAAATAAATTTCTGATGATTAAGCCACCTAGTCTGAGGTGTTTGGTTTCAGCAGCCTGTGCAGGCTAGTACATGACACCTGCTCAAAATACCTAAAATATAAAATTTCTCCTACAGAGGAATGTTAAGAAAATGTTTTTAAATATGAAAGCCAGTCTGTCTGAACTGAAGATTTGGAGAGTGCTTTAATTTCAGGACAGCTCATGATCTAAGATAGCCCTCTGAAGGCACCTGCAGCTCCAGCCCCCACGTGGCAGGAAGAAAGCTCCTTCCAGCCCATTTCCACCTGTTCTCACAGCCCTCTTAAAGACCAGTGGGACTATGAACAAGTAGGAACTGCGAAATATCTATTCACTGATTTCCTGTTTGTTTCTGATAAAAGAAACAGCAGTGGCTCCATTGGGATTTGGTAATGTCTGTCTGCCTGTCTGCATCAGGGTGATTTGTGGCTGACTGTGAGGCCAGAATGTGCTTTTCTTCACTCTTAGATTAAGGATTGCAATTAAATGGTAGGTGATGGACATTGAGTTTACATCAAGTTTGAACCACTGTTCAGGCAATTGTTATTTTTCACTCTCACTTGTTAATAGTTGCCACAGGAAGACTTGAGGGATTTAATAGTTTTTGGACACATTAATTAATACAGGATGGACAATAGTCATGAAGATGTCAACAGTAGTAAGTAGTAAGCTTTAAAGAGAGGACTGAGTACAGTGGAAACATCATTGATGGGCCTACTGGTCAGCTGACCAGGCACCAAAAGAGATCCTAGTGCCCTTGAGTCGGCATGCTAGGACCATCAGATAAGTCATTATCTTTACTAGTCTCCAGAGCGTCCTGTGAGACCCAGTCTCACCATCCACAGCAGCCAGCTTCCTGGGAGCCACAGTAAGGGAAGAGCCAGAGAAACACCTGGCAGTGAGTGTTCCAGTATAAAACAGCACTTGTGACTTGACGTGAAGGCTCACTAGCCGGGACTTGTTATGCTGCTTCACCTCCAATGCACATGGAGTGGAGACACAAGGTATTGCTGCTGCGAGTACAAATACTGTCTGCTGCAGACAGACACAACTGGGCAGTGCACTCAGATTCTTCCCTGAAAGGGGGCTGGCGTCTGCGTGATCCTCCCTCAAGGTATGATGAGGGAGCAAAGGCGAATTGAGGTCAGACGCCAGACTTGCAGCTCCACTGCTCTATCACAGCCCTCAACATGCTGGGCTCTACCCATCCTGCTAAACCCAGCCCTGTTCTGCTCTGCTGCCGCCTGCACAGATTCCAGGAGACTCAGAAACACCTACTCAGTGTGAACTGAAAGGCTTTGGGTTGGCAGAGCTTATGAACTTAGTGAAAAGCCAGTGTGCATCTTTGCAATCCCATGGGCCTTTGTGCCTGTTTTTTTGATGTTCTTCTCATTGACTTAGCCTACCGCTATTGGTCATATTATATAGAATATCTTGTTTAAGCTTTTGTATTGTAGTTAAAAATATTTCATTGGTAAACTTTAATACTGTAATTTTTTTTCCTTTAACATACTTTAGAGAGTACTTTTCAGATGTTTTTCCCTTGAAACATTCATATTAGAATTTTAAAACAAGAACTTCATAATAAAATGAGTAAGATTTATAGCCACCTGTTGGACGTTAATTCCTGTTCTTTTATACTCCCATGCTTGCCTGGGCTGTTAGCTTTTCTCTGTACCTAATGGATGTTTCTAGTCTCTGCCTTGTGAGGCTGCAGAGCGTGTGCTTTAAGAACTCAAGACATGTTGGATCACGATGTCACAGGTCACCTCATGGGTGGAGGGTGGGTTCTGACAAAATGGGAAGCTAGTGTTACCGTAATTTCCTTCTAATTGAAACATCCCTCCAGGAAGAAGGGGTAGGGGAGGCTCCAGAGACTAAATAAACATTACATGTCTTAGAAAACTGAAGCTCTAAGAGTCACAAAGTGCTTCCCCAAGGCTGTAGATAAAGACCTGTGTGGCTGTGTTATGCTGGGGGGATGGGAACAGGACAGAAAGGGGCAAGTGGACTGTGACCAGCCTGGGAGAGGAGATTCTCCGACTAGTCAAACAGTCTAAGTCGTGCAGAGTTGTCACCCATGTTGAGGTGGACTTTGGTGACATAGCTGCTTTTGAGTCATCCCTGTTTTTGGAACAACTCAAACCCCCACTCTTGTAAGTGATCCCAATAAACTCATTTGATTTGCTGAGTTGGACTTTGACAATGTCATTACTTTATCATTGATTGTCTAACTGTTGTTCATGTGTGCGTGTGTGCTCTTCCCAGGAAAAGTCTCACACAAACTGGTTAGTACCACTCATCTTTCATAGCTGGCTGTTTCTATGTACATCTTCGCTAGCAAGCAAGTTTTGGGTCTGGATGAATGGCTCAGTAGTAGAGCGAGAGCATATACTAGACCCTGGGTTCTATCCCCCAACACCACACACGCAAGTATTTTTAGTATTACCTTGTCTACTATCAGAAATTAAGTGGTTTCGTTAAACATTGTAAGTGACAGCTAAGCTGCAGCTCCTGACCCTCTAAACAACACGAGCTAGCTCAGACCCTCATTCTACACCCTGTATACATTTGTTCAGGTCCCTGGAGTTTCCATTGTCGCCTGACTCCCAACTCCATTCTGCTGCACTAGTGCCTTTGAAAGTCATCTGTTCACCCAGCTCATGGGCTACATGTGAGCCTGTTGACAACTAAGCGTTGAAGGACCAACTCCATTCTTGAATTATATTTAAATGCTTTGGGATTTTGGTTTTTTGTTTTGTTTTTTGAGACAGGGTTTCTCTGTGTAATAGCCCTCCCTGGCTGTCCTGGACTTGAACTCACAGAGATTTGCCTGCTTCTGCCTTTCAAGTGCTGGGATTAAAGGTGTGTACCATCATGCTCGGCTATGGTTTTTTTTTTGTTTTGTTTTTTGGGTTTTTTTTTTTTTTTTTGAGACAGGGTTTCTCTGTGTAGCCCTGGCTGTCCTGGACTCACTTTGTAGACCAGGCTGCCCTTGAACTCACAGAGATCCGCCTGCCTCTACCTGCTGGGGTTAAAGGCGTGCGCCACCATGCCCGGCTGTTTAAATTATTTTAAAAGGGGTGTGTGTGTGTGTGTGTGTGTGTGTGTGTGTGTGTGTGTGTGTATGCATGTTTACTGCAGAATACCCACTAATAGGTATTTGAATGCTTGTTTGAATGTATGTCCATGTACCATATGCTTGCAGTGCCCCCAGAAGCCAGAAGAGGGCATTAGATCCGCTGAATCTAGATTTACCCACAGTTGCTGAATCTAGATTTACCCACAGTTGTAAGCTTCTTTGTAAACGCTGGGAACTGAACCCAGGTTGTTTTTAAGAAGGGAGTGCTCATAATGGCTGAACCATCTCTCCAAATCCAAGAGGAGAACTTTTGAGAGTAGGTCTTTGCCTTCTGCCTTGTTGAGGCATGGTCACATCAGGTTTACAGGCCAAGTTTGTTTTGTTTTGTTTTTAAATCTAGCTCCATTGAATCACCTTCAGTGCCTAGCTTCCCTCCCAAGGCCTCAGATGCTCTGAACCTCAGTTTCCTCCATGCTTTCATCTTGGGGATGTTAACTGCTTGCCCTTTCCTTCCCCAATCATTGTTTTTAGCACTTTGGTATGATCTTTTAAACAGTGAAGAGCTAGATTTTGCTTTGTGAGTCAATCAGAATCCTTTTTTGTAAAAAAAAAAAAAAATTATAATACAAATAACTAAACTACTATTAACTAAAACAACAGAACCAAACATAACATTTCACAAGTAACATAATCAGTATAATACATTGCTCCTCAGCTCCGTGGTCCATGTGTGGAATTTACTTTCTTATTTTAAGTTTCTATTTGATCTCCTCCTTTGCTTTTTTCATGCCTATCAGATGCTTTGCACTTGGATGGTTCCACTTCAGAATTCCCTCTTTTCTAGCTCTTGTCTTCTAACCTTTTGTTTGCGGTGTTGGCGGTTACCCTCACCCTTACCTTCTTTACCTCTCCCCTGCCTCCTCTTGGGTCTTGCAGGCTGCAAGTTAAGTCATTAGGGCACGCTCTTCCTCCCTCCTGTTCCTACTTGGAGTTCGGCTTCATATCTCTACACTAGAATGCCAGTGCCTCAGGGCTTCCTCTCAGATTTCCCCCACAGGCTGCACATGGTGAAAAGCCTTCATTGGATAATCTGGTAGACTGTGCAGAAAGGACTCTGAAGACAGCTCTTCTTCTCACCCCTTGACATAAGTCTCCATTGCTGCAAGCCTGAGTGGCTCCCCTCCCCATCTCCTTTGTCCCTGGTGTCATCCTTGCCATCTCCCCTTGTGGAATTGGCTTCTCCCTCAGTAGTCTAGGACTCCCAAGATTCCCACCTTAACCTTCCTCTTCCTATCCTTGGTCTCTGAAGGCAATGCTTTCCTTCAACGTCCTTCCAAATTGTGGTGGGACCTTTCCCTAGGACACCTAGGGGACTGGGACCTTTGAAGGCAGAGGACTGTGATTCCTTGGCTGCTTGCTCTCCCTGGACTTCCCATCCTTCATCCCGAGGAGGGCTGGAGGTGGGTTGCTGCCATTGTACAGATACTTGGATCCCAGGGATAAGACAATGGCTTCTTGGCAGGGAAGGGGTTAGCAAGGGTGGTTGAGAGCTAGACAGGGGGAAAGTGCAAGGAAACCCTTGAACATCACACACAGACTCAGGGAAGAAAAGAACTGGGGAGTTCTGTGCTCGCTCACCTGTCTGTGAAGCACAAAACCTAGGGGCCATGAATACTATACAGTATTTGGAATTTAAATGTTCCCAATGTTGCTTTCGAAACTCCAAGAAAAACCCTGGGGTGAATCTTTGGCCAGCTAGCTGACTGCTGAAGACAAGGTTCCTGCTTTCCTCTCTCCAGTCTAAATAGACTGACTGACACACTCTGCAGTCTGTATACAGGTTATCTAGTGGGTTATTTTAACACAACCATATGCCCGGACAAAGAGCCCCTTAAGCATTTTCCTACAGTTCTCTCCCCACCTTTAGTAAATCCAAATAGAAAGGGAAATTTCGGCCAAGGAAAGTGTGCCTTGGAGTGTGATGCCAGACAGGGTTGTTTCCAGTCTATATCGTGGTTATGCCTTCACAGAATTCCCTACCAACTCGCTCTGTTTTGTTCCTGGCAATCTCACTGTTTTCAGAGACTAGCCATGTCATGACTTCATTTGCCCATGGAAATGAGACCTGATCATGTCCTTCAGGGGCCCAGCTCAGTGAACCTTGCTTCATGTGGGAGCTAAACATACAAAACCCAGGAGCAGAGATTGGAATTTCTCTTCTCTCCCAGAGCCACACAAGAGTCTCCACACACCAGAGTGGGTTACCCCAGTGTTTCTCATCTAGGCATATTTTAAAATGTCACCTGAGCTCACACTGGAGTTGTTACAACATACTTCTGTGAGTTAAGATAGGGACCAACAGAGCTTCCTCCAGTGTCCACAGCCCAGAATACAGCTTCAGGGACCCAGAGGACAAGGCTAGCTCATGCATGTGGAGTCCCTGAGCAGGCCCTCCACTCACCTGGCTCCACGACCCTGCTGATGGTTCCCAGGCCTGGGAACCTAAGGGGTGTCCTGGCGCACCCGGCTCCAGACCCAGTGCTGTGGGTTCTGATTCTGGATCTGAAAGGGACAGGAGAGGTGACTCCAGGAGGATGAGCCCATCCTTGCTCTTCTCTGGGCTGGATGGACCCTGTCTACCCACTGCCCTGGTTGCACGCTGGCAGACCTCTTCACACTGCTCTCGTGTGACCCAGGCTCGGTAATCCATGGCTTGGAGGAACTCCTTCTGTAGCTTCAGGAAGTCCTTGTACAAGTCTTGCCAGCTATCTTTGCCCAGCAAGAATTGGAAGATACTCCTCTTGGATATGGGGTCATCCTCTTCCATGTCGCAGGCGATATAACTGCCACAGAAGAGGGGGCAGAGTGCATGTCCCTAACTGTGACAGGCAGACCCAGGCAGAGCAGTAGGAGCACATACTTGAGAGAGTGTGGGGGAGCAGTCTGTCTAGGGTGACCTTGGTCTCCACCATCCCCGGGGCATCCTTGAGACAAAGCCTGCAGTGCCCACTCATTTTTCAGCCCAGGAAAAGGAAACTTCTGTTTTCTAGTAGCTTATTCCTTCTCAACTACTTTCATGATGTCAAGACCCTCTCTTTCCTCCCCTTCCTGGTTCCTTGAAAGTCTCAACTACTCTGGTCTGAGGGTCACCACTTGGTCCTGATGGAATGATGGAAGCTGTGAGAGTTGGGATTTGGACAGACTGAGATCTGGTCCCCGGAGATGCTCACAGGGCTAGGAAGAAGTGGATCCTGTTGTAGAGATGTCCAGGAAGCCCAACCCGACCAAAGTTCTCCACCACCATGGACAGGAGGTACTGTGTGGAGAGAAAGCTGGTGAGAGAAAGTAGGTGGCAGACAAGATGGCAAGAAATCTCAGTGGGGCCTGGACCATCTCCCTCCAATTGCCATACCCCCAATGATACACAGAATGAGGGACCGGAATATGTTTGTTTTGTGGATATGAACTGATAAGCCAGGAAGGAATTTTGGGGATATAATAGGGATGGGCAGTGTGTCTCTCCTGCCTCTGTCCTTGAGAGCAGGCAGACCTGGGTTATCCTGGCCTCACACAGTCTAATATTTTCTGCCTGTCCTTAGGGCTGTGACTGTAGAATATCTGAGGCTATAGGTACCTTGTCGGTCACCCTGAAGAAAATGTCAGCTGCCAAGAAGTTCTGGACCACAGGATCCTCTGCAAAGAAAGCAAGCATGAGAGGGACTTGGAACTCCCATCTGGTTGGCCAATTGTGTGACTGTAGGATTCTTCCTCCAGCCCTCTCCCCCAGAGCTGGTTCCCTACAGGAAGCATGGCCTCTCTTAAGGTCTTAACCTTCGTATCAGGAACATAGTTTGCTCCTGTCATTGACACGCCCATGTTTTTTGTTTTGTTTTGTTTGTTTTTGTTTTGCATGTTGAAGTTTGCTATTGTTTCTTGAGCTTGGTCATGATGGCATTTGATACTTTTCCTCACTACAGGGATTTAACATACCTCTCGATGTTTACTATTACTTTAGTCAAAATCTCAGGTGTGACCGTAGATCTATCTGTAGGATCCCACAGCCTGTCCATTTACCATATTGGGATGGTGCCAAGATCCCCTGCCCTGTGTGATGACTGACTGAATTCTTGGGCAGAGATGGAGAGCCCATAGCTGCATACTTACAGCCCCCCTCTGTCTCCTTCTTCCCTGGGTCTCCTCTCTCCCTAAGTGAGGAGCTTCCCCTGTTCCACAGGATCCCACCTGTGCTTAGATTTCCTTCCTGAAGGCTCTCCTTTTCTGGTAAAGACCTGTGCTTGGAGGGTCCTATGTGTCCTTCACCAGTTGCCCAGGCAAATAGTACTTGTATGCATGTGTCTTCTGCTATGTCCCCGACCCTCAGAAGGCCACTGTCTATAGAGCGTTCTCAGGTGGTTGAATCAGTCTGTTCCTCTGCTACCCAACACAGCTCCCTACAGCCACATGTAGGTATCGAACGCTGGAATTGCAGTGGAAGAAATTAAGGAGCTGAATGGAAGTGGTTTGTTTAATTCATTTAAAACAGAGTAAATAACTGCCTATGGCTGGTGGATGCTACCCTGGGTAGTATACCAGGATGTTGTTCCCCATCTGCCACACTTGGTCCCAGATCTATGGCTTGACATCACCTCCAGAGACCTCCTGTGCCTTACTGGTTTTATAGTAAGGGTCTCCTGCCATTGTCCTTGCCCATCTCTAGGTGCCGTGACCTTCTGAAGCTCTCCTATGAAGCTAGCAACAGCTGAGAGCAACTTTATTTTATAAACATTTGGGTCTTTTTGTTTTCATGCCTCCCGGCTAGTGCATCCCAAAAGCCATATCAGTGATATTTCCTGTTTTACCAGTCTCTGCCATCTTGACTGATGGGGTCAGTGGTTGGCTCTGTGAGAAGAGAAATTCTGCTACTTTCATATTCATGTGTGAGCCTGTTTTCTTCTCTCCAAGGACTTGTCATAGAAAGGAAACACCTCCATACAATCAGGGGGCCCTTCATCTGTGTCACCCATGAGCACTCTGGGAAGGGGAGGTGTTGAACCACTGTTCCCTACACTCAATTCTCAATTTTGAGAGTTGGCCCCAAGTATCCAGTCCTCAGCTCAGAACCCACCCAGAAGTCGGTAGAAGGCTTTGAGGTCCTCAAGGCGGAAGCTGGGCCTTTTCTTCTTTTTGATTATGAGTTTTGTACCCTCAATCCGGTCCACAGTCCATATATGCCTCCTCTTTCCCCTCCTGGGGAACTTGAATTCTGAGGAAGCTTCAGGGGCAGCATCAGAGGTGGCTGTTCTGGAGGCCTGAAGGCTGTTCTCCTGGATAGCTGTGGCAACAAAAGCTTCTCAGAAAGCATGGATGTGGCTACCCTGGGAACTCTGGCAACCCCCTGACCATTATTACTCAGGAACTGATCACTTCATGAGGACCCAGTGACAGGTAGTTCCTCGGCTGCGACTGGCTCTCCATACAGAGACAAAAGTGCCCAGGGAAGATGGGCACATACCTGCTTTGACATCCACAAATGTCTTTGTCTTCTGGATGTTCCTCCTTTTGGTTTTGTGTCCAGGGACGTCCCCTGCAGAGGCATCATTGGAGACAAGACAGATGCAGGTGTCTGGATCTGCAGGAAGAGAAAGCCTCACATGACCACAAGAGGAGCAGCCTGGACATGTGAGCTTTTTCCCTTCTCATAATTCCATGTGACATCTGAGGACATCTGGGAGGAATGGCCTTCACTTATCTACAAAGCAGACTAGAAAATGAGTTACTGTGTACTATTCTTTGCCAAGCACCAGCTGCTCTCTGGTGTCTCTTTCCTTATCATTCTGGCTGCAAGATGCCCCCATGGAGACAAATGAATCTGTTGGTCTTTTATCTACTATAGCTACAAAAGTGGACAAGGAACTGATTGATGTCCTGGCTCTCCAGGACACCCTTCACTATGACCTTGTAGAAGTTGACTTAGGATAGTTTGGGAAGGAGAGACAAGATGTAGTAGCCATGCTGTTTGAAGCTTCATTCATACTTGGACAAGAATGTCAAGGGACATGCAGACACATAACCGTCTTGATAGTCTCAAGTTTCCTTTTTCTTTGGCACCTCTTTCTCTGGGATCTCTGTTCAGGGACATCCCTTGCAGAAGCATCATTGCAAGCCAGAATGCTGCTGAGCTGTGGAGCTGCAGGAAGACAAGACCCCACATGACCACAAAAGGGACTTGCCAATGCTAGGCTCTTCCCTTCTCATACACATTGAGGTATTTGCATGTAACACCTGAAGACATCTAAGAGGAGTACTCTCTCACCCCCCTTATGCACATATCTACTAAGGTGGCTTCGAAATGAGTCCCTATGTACCATTTGTTGCCAAGCAAACACTATCCTCTGGCACCTGCTTCCCTGAATCATTCAGCTTACAGGACACCTTCGGGGAGACCGATGGCTTCTCTGATCTTGTACCTGTTACTGCTATAAAAAGTGGACAAGAAGTAACCTGGCTCACTAGGACACCCCTTGCCATGCCCTTGTAGAGCTTAACTCAGAAAAGTTGGGGAAGAGAAAGGGGTGAGTGCATTTGCCATACTGTTCCCCCCTCCATCCATCTGGAGACAGGGGTGAAAGTGCCAAGGGTCATGTTTACCTGTCTTTGCTTTCACAGGTACTCTTTTCTTTTGACATTTCATTGGTTCCTGAAGCCTTGGTGTGGTGTCTGAGGCAACCGGGATAGACATAAAGGAATCCTATCTTCGTTGGCTTCCCAACCAAGGAAGTGGTCCAGCCTGATTCCAACACCAGGCTATTTCTGTATAACCTTTTTCTAAAACAAAAGAATAATGAAAGTTGAAGTAGTGGTTAGATAGTTAATGGTAGCTGAAAGCTTTTTTTTTTCTTTTGTGGTCATGGGACTTGAACATAGGGCTTCATGCATGCTGGGAAACTGCTTTACCATGGGGCTCTACTCCATCGTTCTTGACTCATTTCGAGACTAGAATCTAATCTGTGCATAAAGAAGTCCTCGCTTGGGGCTGGAGCAATGGCTCAGGGGTTAAGAGCACTGGCTGCTCTTCCAGAGGAGCAGGGTTCTATTCCCTGTACCCACAGGACAACTCATACCTGTCTGTAACTCCAATTCCAGGGAATCTGATATCCTCACACAGCCATACATGCACGCAAAACACCAATGAACATAAAATAAATTATGTTCATATTTATATATGAATTTATAATACATATAATTATATAAAATAAATTATATTTAAAAGGTCTCACTAAGTCCTGTAATCTGTGAAGCAAAGACTAATTCCACCTGCTTTACACATGTGAAGGTAATTCCTAGACTTTCCTAGGTGTGTCTCCTGGTTGTGGCTGTGGGTAGGCCACAGTGGATTTGCCAATGGGAAGAATGGCTACTGAGTGCCAGTCATGTTTCAAATAGGATCAGGCTGGATGACTTTACACACCTGTTTTCTTTGCCATCACCTCTTTACATATCTCTATTAGCTACTATAAATTCGCAGGCAATTAAATCTCCCTAAAAATGCAACCCATGTGGTCCACACCATCTTCCTTATGGCTCCTTCTCAAGAGCAGTCATTGATGGATAAATTCCTCTTGAATGTCCTACCTGTTTTCACCTTATTTTCCCTTTTGTTCACATTATTTCCTGTTCTGTTTCCCTTAATCTAAAACCTGTTTCCATTCCCATTGTATCACCTGTTGTCCGTCTGGAGACTCCCAGGGGATCCCTGACACCACCCTAAGACTCTCTGAAGGAACATAGTTCAGCATCTGACAGTCAGTCTAGCATAGCTTTGGGTGACACTCAGCAGTGTGAGTACCTGCTCCACTCTCAAGATCTCGGCCCTCAAGGCTTTCTGAGAACTTTCCCAGAGCTCAGTCTCACAGCTATGAGAAGTACTGACAGTAGCTAAGTGAATTTAAACATTCTGAAGGCACTGTTGACATCACACCATTCCATCAGAATCTGCTTTCTGGTCTATTAAAGAAACACATCCAAGGAACAGGTCATGGAGCATCCAGAGTAAAAGACTGGCGTCTCCTTTGTACACTCAAGTGATCCTCTCTTGTCCCATTGCTGACTTCTTTTTAGACTTCACCTTGGGCCCAATCAGATTGTTCAAGATTATAAATGAAAGTATGTTCCTGAGAGAGTAAATTTAAAATACACATAGGCATTTGACCCCTCATCTATAATACAAAGCTATGCATAGTTTATTTTGTTCTCTTATTTGTCTTTACTTCCTATCATGATACAATCAAATCATCTTTAAAATCTTATATGTTGATACATAGATTGGAAGGCAGCTGTCAGAACTTATACCTAGAGACTGGATCCCCTGGGGCTGGAGTTACAGGAGGTTGTGAGTTGCCTGACATGGGTGATGAGAATATTCTGATCATACATCCCTCTCTCCAAATTATCCCCTCATGAGAACATAACCAGTTCAATTCCCCAGGGAGATAGATGGAGATTGGTAGATAGATGATGGGGTGATGTTATATATTCTAAATGGTAATTAACCTGCTCCCAGAAGCCTGCTTGCAGTGTGTCTATATTTTTCCCATAAAATTCTTTCACAAAGCCAAAATTATTAATTTCATGAAATGAAAATTATTTTTGCCTTGTTTCAAATGTGCTAAGAGCTCTACCTAACCCCAGCTCCCAGAGATTTCTCCTTTATATGTCTGTATTTAGGTCTATGGAGTTATATGTGCGTTTTCAAAAAATTGAAGATTACCGCTAAGTCCACAATGAGGCAATTGTAAGTGGTTTGCATAGACGTGAGAGATGGGAGTTGATTTAGTTTTTCACTGTGGAATTGTTCTTGTGCCAGCATAGTTTTTGACAAAGCTCTCTTTGCTTTTACCCCTTTGTCAGAGTTCTGTTCCTCAGGTGGACATGGTGGCACCTGTATGAAGTCCTGCTACAGGCTGAACAACTGCCGGGCCACCCACAGACAGGACCTGTGTAGAGGCAGAGGCTTGGAAAGGGCCAAATGCTCAATCCCATCTTGTAGCCCCACAGTCTCTCTTTCCAGACTGGTGCTGTCTGCCTGGCGTGGAGGAGAGGTGAGTCCCTGGAATGTGTGGGTTCTGCAGCCTTGCAGGTTAGCCTGACGGTGAATCAGATATGCTACCCTCACATAGAAACCAAGCAGACGTGTTCAGCAACAACATTGAAAAAGGCAGGGGTGAGTTACCAAGAGCTCCTTTTAGTTAGTAAGTGGTGTGATATAAATTCAGTGAGGATCTGCCGACTGGAAAAAAAAGCTGGATTCAAGCATACATTTTTGGTTTTTTTTTTTTTTTAAGTTTTTCGAAACAGGATTTATCTGTGTAACAGCCTTGGCTGTCCTGGACTCACTTTGTAGACCAGGCTTGCCTTGAACTCACAGAGATCCATCTGCCTCTGTCTCCTGAGTGCTGGGATTAAAGGCATGGGCCACCATGCCTGGCTAAACATATGTTTTTATATGGCTATACAAACTATGAAGACATTGGTGAGTTACAAGTAAATGAATGGAAAAGGAAAGCATAGTCATATCCAGAGTCATAGTGTGTATGTATGTCACACAGAGGCTTCATTCATTGCACAGGAGGAGTGATTGTGAACACTGAGGGGGATTGACAAATGGAGTATGGACTATAGGCACATACAGAGAGGACCATTGGCACATGGGCGAAGGACTATTGATACAGAGGGGATCATTGAAGGAGAGGATCATTGGCAGAGAAGAACTATTGACACATGCAAAGAGGACCATTGGCATGGTAGTCCTAGCTTTCTGGGGGGCCATGTGCCATTTGGGATGTCACTACAGACTGGAGTAGAGAGAGAGAGATCTCGGCAGGGGGTCTTCTGTAAATGGATATTTCTCCCAATAGGCCATGAAGACAATAGACAGGACATAGCTATACGCAGAGCATGATGTAAGCAGGCCTTATTCCTTTCTCCACCACCAATTTGTGTAAAGGACCAAAAATTAATATTTCTTCCATTTAGGTGGAAGAGATTTGTCGACTGAAGAATGGGAAGGAAGAAAGTAGTACTCCACTTGGACTGTTGTCTCGGGACTTACGTGTAAAAATACCCTGGCATTGAATATGAATTCATGAATCCTTGGTTCCTGTACCAGCACAATGAAATCTCATTTTCTTATCCACTTACCCTGGGCTCCATGGCAGGACTGGCTGAAGCATGATTGTTTTGTTACGTGAGAACTAATTGCAGTATGGAAATCCCTGGACAGTGCAGAACCACTGCAGAGGGCACACATATATGATTAGGCAGGAACATTAAAATTGTGAAAATGTCACCATCTTACATGTTTAATAGGGAGGAATTTTATCATGCCTTCTATAAATGAGCCAGTTGCTTGGTTACTTCACACTGGCTTTGAGAATGCTACCAGCATGTGTAGGAGAATGTCTACAAAGAAAAATTTATAATGTACCAATTGGACATGACCTGTTGGGCAGTCTATTAAGTTTGTCTATCTATCCTCTTTCAGGTGTGTTTATGGAGCTCAGCCCCTTTCCCTCTTAGGGAAGGTGGGATGCTTTTCCAATTCCTGTCAGAGCTGAGTCTATGGAGCTGATTGCCCCATGGAGGCGTTGTGAGGTGATGGCCCTACTTAGAGGAGCTGTCCTTCTGTAGCTCCTCATTCTCGCGCATACTCACGGGACCCTGCCTTCTCATGTTTCCATGCGGTAGGCTCAGTGGGGGCAAATTACAAGGGCTGTGATGTCGTTCCTGACCGCTTCATGGACAATTTGACTGCAGCTTCCTCCCCCTGACTGGTATTTCTTATCCTCATTAGTCTATTACTCTATTCTCTTTCTCTCTTCATCTTTCATCATACCATCCAGTACATTTATTGTTCATGGTGCATCTAGAATGTGCATGGTGCATGTCTAAATGTAAAATCTTCAATGGTGGGCATCTTTGTGAGCAAAAGGTAAACATCCAGAATTCACAGTGCTGCAAAGGGACCAGCTGGTTACTGCAGAAGGGAGAATCTTGGGAAAGAGACGCTTTATGGCTCTATCATTTGTGACCTCTTAGCTCCAGCATCTTTGCTTTTGGAGCCTTTAAACATGGTTGATTTCCCAGCATTCCTGGTCGCCTACTATGGCTTAGGGGCGGTTTGAGTGTGTCTCCTAAAGTTTCATGTGCTGGAGACTTGATTCCCATCAAGGCACTGCTAAAAGGTTATGGTACCTTTAAGAGATGGTTAGTTCATTGGGAATGGTGCCTTTGGAAGGGGTTAATGTAATTCTCACGGGATTGCTAGTTCTTCTGATAGAAAGCTATTATAAAAGAACAAACGTAAGCCTTTAATCCCAGCACTCAGGAGGCAGAGGCAGGTGGATCTCTGCGAGTTCAAGGCCAGCCTGGTCTATAGAGTGAGTTCCAGGACAAGCCAGTACTGTTACACAGAGAAACCCTGTCTTGAAATACCAAACAAACAAACAAACAAGAGTAGGGCCTGGGCTTGTCTGGGATGTTATGGTTCTAGAAGTGCACATTTCTGCCACTGTAGTGCTGGCTGCCTTGAGAACATGGTGGGAGGGGAGCTGGAAAGATGGTTCACCCATTAAAGGCTCAGCTCACAAGTAAAATGTCAGGAGGACATCAGAGGTCTAACTGGTGGGGTTGCCCAATCTTAGATGTTCTGCCATCAAAACTGTGATACAAATAAATCTCTAATTAAAAAATACCTGATCTCCCAGGATCAGGTATTTTACTGAATTGATAGAAAGTAGACAAAGACATCAGCTCTTTCTCGTCTCTCCCACCTACCCACCCAGAAGCTGAATATTCTTGAGACTGGTCTACCTCATTATTTACTGTATTCTGTTTTTCACTTCAGCTCCATTGTTCTGTATGGCTCTGTTTCCCATTCATGACCACACGCTGAGGACAACCGGTGCCACTGATGCCTCATAATGGTTTCTTACCTGTCACGTCAGGTGTGTCCATCAGCTTCAAACTGGCCTGTGCTGTAACTACCTCAAAGCACATGTCCACCATAGTCCAAGGGCTTGTCCTTACTTTATTCCACCACGTGTCCTTGTACACAACCCATCAGCAGCCTCCCTTGGTCCTAACTCCTCACATCTCCTTGAACCTGCTCATCTCTTACTTTCCAAGAGTATTCGAGAAAACCAAAGCCTCATGTCTTCACTTGGGTGACCAAAGAAGAATTCACTCTTGTCTACTTCGCTCTGTCATGCTCACTCTATCAAGTCACTGTCTATCTTGAAACTGGAGTGGTTTGCAAAAGATCTGAGTGTGTCTCCACTGGGCTCCCATTGGCTTGATGTTAGTGTGATATTTCTCATAGAGAAGGACAAATCAGCCCCTTTCTGCTTCTCTCCTTGACCAGCAGTGGTTGTGATCCGAGTCTTACATTCAGAGCTTCCCAAGGAGGTTCCCTCTGCTTGAGATACCCTTGCAAGCTAACATACACATATGCTCTCCTTAAGTGTCACCTCCCCATCAACCCACTTTCTCAGTTGCTCTTGTCCAGATGTCCTGGCTCAGACAGACCCCTCTGCCTCATGCTTCCTTTTGGAACATTATACATTATACTCTGCTCATAGCATGGCTGTGTGTTTTCTAGATCCTCCATTTGAGTGTGAGTCACTTGGGCACAGAGACAAGGCTGACTTGGATATTGTGTTGTTAGTTCACAAGGCTGGTGTGTACTAGCTAGTCAGTAAACACTCGGTGAATACGTAGCTGCTTTTCTGTGGGTGAGGCTGAGGTTTCTCATAGTCTTTAGTGGATGCTTTTGGTCTAAGTGCCTGTGCCGAAAGTTGCTTCCTCTGTGACACCACTGAGTGTTTAAGTCTCCCTTGTTCAGCTCTGCCCATGCTGCCCTCTTGGCATCAGCACATTTCCACGCCTCTCAGCTCCCTCTCTCTTCTAGGTAGGTGAGTATAGCCTTGTATACTTGCCCGTAGGTTACTCCTCCTCTCTGGTGTTTAAAAGCTGATTTTTAAAATTTCCTGGCTTCATTGCTGTCTATGGCACCTAAAAATTGTTGGTTTATTTTCCCTTATGTGTCCTGGTTAGATTTTTTTTTTTTTTTGTCAACTTGATACAAGCCAAGGTCATCTGGAAAGAGGGAATACCAACTGATAAAATACCTACATTGAGCCGGGCAGTGGTGGCGCACGCCTTTAATCCCAGCACTTGGGAGGCAGAGGCAGGCGGATCTTTGTGAGTTCGAGGCCAGCCTGGTCTACAAATTGAGTCCAGGACAGCCAGGGCTACACAGAGAAACCCTGTCTCGAAAAACCAAAAAAAAAAAAAAAAAAAAAAAAATACCTACATTGGCCTGCAGGCACGTCTGTGGAGTGTTTTCTCAATTTGTGATTATTGACACAGAGCCTAGTAGTGCCGCCTCTTGGGCATCTATTCCCAGGTGGTATAAGAGAGAAGGCTTTTCAAGCCATGAGAAGCAAGCCAGTGAGCAGTGTTCTTTCAAGGTCTCTGCATCAGCTCTAGGTTCCAGGTTTCTGTCCTGAGCGCCTGCCCTGGCTTCCCCCAGTGTCCCTAGACTAGGGATGTGTAAGCTGAAATGAATCCCTTCCTCCCCAGACTGCTTCCAGCAATAGTCTTTATCACAGCAACAGAAAGCAAACTAGGACTGCTGACTTTCAGGAAGAAGCCTTGTGTTAGAGTTTGTAGAAGAATCGGAGCAGTAGGGCCGAGGAGACACCATCCTGTCTAGTCTTCCTTGTGAATCACCTTCATGGTTTCCTGTTGGTCCTGGGACAGAGAAAGGGGAGAGGTGGAGGGGGAGAAGAGGGAGAGGAGAGAGGCGGGGGTGGGGGTGGGGGGGGAGGGGCTGGAGAAAGGAGGGAGAAGGAAGGGAAGGAGAGAGACAGAGTAGGGGGTAGAGATTATGTCTAAGAACTTTTGTTAGCCCTGCCTTCCAATTTCCTGTGTTCTCAACTCTTACTCCCTCCTTTAATACACCACGGCAAATATGCAAATATGAGAATGGTGCCTGGAAATGGAATCTCTGTCCCATTTCTGCCTTGAACCTCAGCCAGAAACCTTCTTCCTTGTTCTCTTGAGAGCAACAGCAGTCAGTCTTCAAGGTTCAGCTATATGTGTCAGATAAGAAAATGGCTGCTTGGGCTGGAGAGATGGCTCAGAGGTTAAGAGCACTGGCTGTTCTTCCAAAGGTCCTGAGTTCAATTCCCAGCAACCACATGGTGGCTCACAACCATCTACATTGACATCTGGTGCCCGGGCATATATGTAGAGCAAATACTGTATACATAATAAATAAATGTAAAAAAAAAAAAAAAAAAAAAAGAAAATGGCTGCTAGTTAGTGCTGATGGATGTAAATTGCTAGATATATTGACATGAACATTATTTTGAAATCTGTGGTGTGGTCCCCTGCCCCCTGCTGTGAACCCTGAGTTCTAGGAGTTTATAAAGCAATAGTGCCACCCCCATGAAGATCTGGGTCGCACGCTGCAGGCTGACTGCACCCCAGTTTCCGTGTTCTGGTCATGTTGGTGCCATCAGCTTTGGACAGAGGCATGCTGTTGACTACACCAAGGGGAAACAATGGGCTAAAACTGCAGACTTATTTCTTTTCCTTCAGTAAAGTCAAGTGGGGCTGTTGATCATTATCCATGACCCACTAGAAAGAGGTCAGAAAGTGAGAAGAGACAATGTCTAGAATGTTCTTCCTAAGGGACAGGTCTGTTTGGGGAGGTTACCACTACAATTGATTTTTTTCCCCTAAATTCCAACTGTGATTCTAACACTTATATTTTATTTTATTTTTAAATCAGGCTGTATATTTCCACAGGTGTAATCCTATCTCACCTGGTCACACTTGGAGATTTTATGTGTTTGCTGCCACTGTTGCTCAAATGCCTGTGATGGGGCCCAGAGCATGAATATTCTCAGTGGTGGCAAACTTTCATGATGTAAGGTTGTTTCTTGTTGGAGAAATAGCCATGTTTGTTGATATGAAGAGCAAGGTAGGTGACAAGGACACAAGGTAGGTGATGACACGGCCACCTGCTTCTCTGTGTGAAATCTGGAAAGTAGTGACTTTGGGGTGAACCAGGAATGAAGCATGGGGTGCTTTGTTTTTAAATTAATTTATTTTCACTTCATGTGCCCTGGTGGTTTGCCTGCATGTATGTCTGTGTGAGGGTGTATCATCTGGAACTGGTGTTATAGAAAGTTGTGAGCCTCCTTGTGGGCGATGGGAACTGAACCCGGATCCTCTGGAAGGGTGGCCAGTTCTCTTAACTGCTGGGCACCTGCTGTAGGAGCCTTAAGCAGGATCTTCCAGATCCTTCAGAGCACACTAGACATCTTTACAATGATATGCTTGCTTTGAAACAATGGGAGGGTTGGCAGGAGAGATGGCTCTGTGTTAAGAGCACTGGCTGCTCTTCCTAAATTCCCAGCACCCACATGGCAGCTTACAACAGTCTGAACTCCAGTTCCAGGGGATCTGACACCATCCTCTAGACTCCTTGGACATTGTATGCATGTGATACACAGATGAAGAGCAAGCGCATAAAATAATAAAAGTAAATGTAAAAAAATGGAGGGACAAGATAGCAATTCATTATGGTTCCTCTTCCCAGTACACATTTAATGATGCTCCCAATCCCTTGGCATAGCAGAAGGACATTTAGCACTGTGAGCAAACCTTTTCACTCCCCAGTTTCCCTACCTCTAAAATAAGAATAATGGAACTTGCTTCACACACTGTTTTTAAAGGTCAAAGATTTGGCAAATGCTGCATGGACAGTGCTGTGAATTAAGGTTATCAGCCATGGCAGGATAGACTCTCCTCATCCAAATAACTGAGTATATGCTGTGTGATATAATGTCAAAATATATGATTCTCTCTCTCTCTCTCTCTCTCTCTCTCTCTCTCTCTCTCTCTCTCTGTGTGTGTGTGTGTACACACGTGTGCATGTGTATGTGTGCCCACACAGTGTGTACTTTCCCTTGTTGCATTTTCTTGGCAGGTGGAGGCATTTGGCAAGAGATACTATTATTGGCCAGTAGGTGGCACAAGCTGTCCATCATTGACACTAGTTTGGTTCTACTCTGTCTCAGAAGGGGAAGATCTTTTTCTAATCTAGCCAGGGCTTTATGGCAGTGCTTAATCACATGGCAAGAAACATGCAATAACTACTGGTATTTCTGTAAACACACATGCTAAGAAGCAGCTGCTAGTTGGGGAGGAGGAAGGAGGAAGGAGGAGGAAGGGGGGAACGTTCGGGGGGAACGTTCAGCGAGAGGTCTCCTGAGGACAATCTATATAAGGAAAACCCTGTGATTTAAAAAAAAAAAAAAAAATCCAACAGCCAGTCAACCTTCATGACTCATTGAAAGAAACATTTAGAATCCAGAAGGACAGTGATAATACATGTTGTGGACTGTAGTGTGGTTGAAGGCTGCCTGTCTCCTCCACTCCCTTCTTCCACAGCTCCAATCCTGGTGTCAAGATAATCTTCAGCATGAGCCTGCCTGCAATATTTGGTGTCTTCAGCACTGAGGCGTGTGTGCTCGATTTTTCTTTTGTCCTGGCAGCTTGCCGGAGTAAATCCTTTCTCTGGAGGAAAGTTTATGTGAACTTCATTCTACCATTAATAAAATTGGCACCAGATGGATCTGAAACTGAAGAAGAGATACATCTCAGCCAAACAAAAAGTGGATTCTGCCTAACAATGGGGCAACAAAGGTTTCAATACATGCAGAAACTGCCCACAAATTTTAATGGTGGTAAAATACATGTAGTATAGAACTCATCATCTCAATATTTTATTATCCATCTATCTCTCCATCTCTCCATCTCTCCATCTATCTATCTATCTATCTATCTATTTTTAGACACGGCCCTGCAGTGTAGCCCAGACTGGAGTAGAGTTTATAATCCCTAGAGCTCTGGGATTACAAGCATGTGCCACTAAGTCCAGACACCTTTACCATGTGAAGAGTATTTAGTTCAGTAGTGTTCAGCACCTTCATGTCCAGCATCCAGAACTGTTTGCACCTCATGGAACAGGAGCCCACTATACCACCTGGTAAACACCAGAGGTTCCTCCAGCCATCACCAACCACCATCCTGCTCTCTGTCTCTAGGAACTTGAATACTCCAAGTGCCTCATATAAATGGGATAATAGAATACTGCTTGTTTTATGATGGGACATTTTATGTATCATGTATTATATATTATGTACCATATATTCCTGTTTTCTCCTAGATAAATAGTATTTCATTGTATATGATTATTTTTTAATATTTTATTTTATTGTTTTATTTATGTGTCTATGTGTAAATATATGTATGTGAATGTGTGTGTTTGTGTATGTATGTATGTATGTATGTATGTATGTATGTATGTTTGTATGTATGTATGTATGTACACATGGAGGCCACAGAGGTTATTCGAGCTGGAGTTACAGGTGGCTCTGAGCCACCTTTGGTGGGTCCTTGGAATTGAATTCCTCTGCAAAAGCAGCAATCATTCTCAACTGCTGCGCCTCTCCAGCCCCCAGCGTGATCAATGTTCTATGCCACCTTGACTGGACTCAGGAGTGATCAAACAGTTAGCAAACATTGTATCTGGATATAGTTGTGAGAGTTTTGGGATGAGATTAGCATTTGAGTCTGTAACTGAGTAAAAAGGATTTACCTTCGCCAACATGGGCAGGAATCAACCAGTCCACCCAGGGCCCAAATAAAACAAATGAGGGAGAAGAATGGTGCATCATCTCTTCCTGAACTGGGGTGTGTATCTTCTCTTGAGACCTTAGACTTGGGAGATCTCCACCCCTGAACCCACCGGCCAGCATTTCAGTGGGGTTTACACCACCATTCATTGGAGCTTCATGGGTCAGGCATGGTGGTATCTGGTCATAATCGCAGCACCTGAGAAACCAAGGCTGGAGAGTCTTTGGGGGCTAGTCTGGGCTTCATACCCAGACTCCAGCAGTATCAGTACCAACAAAAGAGTACATGGCTTGTTTTAACCATGACTTCCCTAATCCTGTTGGCTGTTGGGTGAAGCCTAGATTTAGAGTGAGGGATTTAAAATACTACCTAATAGCATTTGCAAGTGTGGAAGGGAAGGTGGTCTGGGAAATAGAAAATCCTCCCTCAAAGCTACAACATTAAGGTTGTGGGGACTAAATGCAGACTGTGTTCTGCCACGCACAGGTTGTGCATCCTGAATATTTTATTATCTAGTTCAAGCCTTTCCCTTACCACAGGTCTTGTTCTGTAGGTTAAGCAATGGCAGCACACAGAGGAGGCCAGCAACATGGAGAGGGATGGAGGAAGGGAGTGGGGCCAGGCCCTGGACAAGGATCCCTGGGAAACCCACAGATTGCATATTCTTCACAAAGTCTGAACTTCAGCTGTCCTCAGATGTTTATATATAAATTCATCAGTGATTACAAAAGCCCAACACCTTCTGTGGCTTTCAAAATTGGACACATGGGGCAGTGTTCACAGCAGAGACCGAGGATCCTGGCTCAGATCCAGGGCAGCCCTTTCATGGGCAGAGGCTGCAGCCTTTAATTTGGGGGTCACTGTGGTATTGTAGGTATTATTCAGGGGTTTGGCCTCGAGAGACTCTGCACTGGCTCCTCTGTTTTTTTCACAGAAATTGGTACCAACTGTTGGCTTGTGGTGTGGTAGTGTTGGTTCCCTGTTTGCTAACACCTTTCCATGAGTGGGGTGGTGGGGAGAGCCTGTGGTCAGCTTGCTGACTTACACATATCAGTTGTGGTACCTCTCACTCCTGCTCAAAACTTTTCCCAGGCTCTGTGCATGTGCGACATCTGGAAAAATAACAAACCAACCTTGAGTGTTTGTCTTCAAAGTAAGTAAAAGCGTCATGGCTTGTTTTCGAGTGAGGAAGAAAGAGAGAATCTTGGCATATCTTACAGGAATGCTGTGTCTCCGTGGCCCAGCAACTTATACTTGTTAAACTGTGTGCAGGGAAAAGTGGTTCCGAGGTGCTTAAGGAGAAGGAACAGTGTTTGCATCTAGCCTATGCTTATCTTCCTGTTGGGCTTAAGTTACCTCTGGACTTACAATACCTAATAGGACGTAAGATGTCATGAAAATGTTCTAAGTTGCTTAACTGAAGGTTAGTGGTATTGCTGTTTTTTTATTGATTTTTCTTTTTTAATATTCTCCAGTGGGTTAGATCTGAAGATGTAAAAGCTGCAGGTGTGGAGGGTCCCGCCTACCTTTGAGGACTCTTTTCCCTGCTGTATGTTATGGCCTGAGGCAGATGCTCACAGCTTGTCAGCTCCTCTGCCTTGGGGCGGTTCATGTACATTGCTGTGGGTTTCTGAAGATTATTTAATGTACACACCATGAATTCTGCCTGCTGTACATGTATATTGTCATCACACAACCACCAGTGACAACCGAGACACACAGCACCCCACCACCGCACACAGTTCCCTGACCCATTTTTGTAGTCCTACCCTTCTCCTAGGGCCCGGCAATCAGGCACCTGCTTTCCATCACTATAGTTTAGCCTTTTATAGAATTTCATATAAAAGACACCAAACAGCATGTTATCTTTTGTGCCTGGCTTCTTTTACTCACTATTCTACTTGTGAGACTTGTTCATGTCCTCATGAGGTAGTTGTGGATGCCTGTTGACGGCCAAGGAGAATAATGGCATCATAGGAATATGCCACAAATCGGCTTTCCCTTCACCAGTTGGATGTTTGAAGTGGTCGCAGTTTGGGGCAATTAGGAATCAAACTACTGTATGCATTTATGAGTGGGCCTTGTTGTGGGCTTGTGTGTGTGTGTGTGTGTTTTGGTTTTGTGAGGGGCAAAATACCCATGAATGGGATTACTGGACCATATGGAGGTACATGCCTAAATTCTTTAAGGTTTCACTAAATTTGTCTTTCAAGATTGCTATTCCATTGCTATCAAAGTGGACACCATTAGCTCACAATCTATCACCTATTGTCCTGAAAGCCACAGTGATCTACCTGTCTGGTGGTGTAAGAGACTGTACTGTCTGGTTTTGTGTGGCAACTTGACACAAGCTAGACTTATCTGAAAGGAGGGAACCTTAATTGAAAGAATGTCTCCATAAGGAATTTTCTTAATTAGTGAATGATGGGGGAGGTCCCAGCCCATTGTGGGTGGTGCCATCCCTGGGCTGGTGGTCCTGGATTCTATAAGAAAGCAGGCTGAGCAAGCCATGGGAAGCAAACCAGTTATCAGTACCCCTCCATGGCCTCTGCATCAGCTCCTGCCTTGCTTGACTTCCTATCCTGACTTCCTTTGGTGATGAACAGTAATGTGGGAGTATAAGTTGAATAAATCCTTTCCTCCCCAACTTGCTTTTTGTTCATGGTGTTTTCATTACAGCAATAGAAACCATGACTAAGACAGACATGCATTACGGCATCACATAAGTAATTAAGTTACTTGGCTTTGGGGGAGGGGAAGATGGTAACATATCTATGAATGAGGTGGCCCTTGTTTTGAACTCTAGGCTCTGTAAAGGCTTACTGAGACACATCTAGCCTGTTATAGTGTGTGTGTGTGTGTGTGTGTGTGTGTGTGTGTGTGTGTGTGTGTGT